>CM060640.1:18626414-18906414 GCA_030578275.1 Meda fulgida
TGGATATCATCATCTAACCACTTAAACCTGAACAAAAGTCCCTCATTTAGGGTTGCACAACCTTTTTTAATGCAGCAATTGACGATATAACATAAGTGTTTGTGCTAAGAATAGCTGTTTAAAGACAATAACTCAGTTTTTAGCATAATGTTATAAATTCTCTGTCAAAGCCAATCACATCTGACTGTTTATCATGGATATTATCATATAACCACTTAAACTTACACAAAAATTGCTTATTTATCTTTGCACAAGCTTTTTTAATGCAATAATTAGCCTCATGACATTAATGTTTATGCTAAGGCTGTGTTTAAAGACAAGGAAATCTATCGTTGTTGAACATATTATAAATTCTCTCTGTATCAAAAGCAACCACATCTGACCATGGATATCATCTAACGGCTTAATGTCAACACAAATCCCTCATTTGTTATTTCAGAAGCTTTTATATGTGATAATTAGCATCATAACAAGTGTTTATGCTAATAAATGCTGTGTTCAAAGACAATACGATAGATTAGCGTTATTGAACATGTTCTAAATTCTCTGTCAAAGCCATTTACATCTGACCATGGAAATCATCTAATCACTTAAACTAAAAACCCCACATTTATGATTTCACAATCTTTTTATACAATAATTAGCATCGTAACAAGTGTTTTTGCTGCGTTCATAGGCAATGAGCCAGTTTAGTGTAATGAACATGTTATAAATTCTCATTTCTGGGTGTGTTTATTTTGTTATATTATGTGACACGCCTCATTGTTCTCTGGGATTGAATTAGCTTTCCTTACAGCAGCCAGGAAGGGAGCCACAGGCTGATGTCATCACCGCACTCTGATTGGCCGGCTTCCTCTGACTGCAGCTCCTATGCTCTTGACTCTAAAGCTCTGCTGCCTGCTCTTCCCAGGATCACATGACCGAGCCGACCAATGGTACGCCGAGGAGCGGCCGGAGGAGGGGGGTGGTGGAGCTGCAGACGGAGATGCTCCACTTGGACCTGATTGATGCAGAGGGAGGAATCCAGGAAGAAGAGGAGGAAGAGGAGGACGAGAGGCGGCAGGTTGATGCCTTCGATGACAACCACAAGGAAGAGCAGGGCGCAGGGCTGCCTGTCACTCAGCCTCAGCTAAAGGATTTCATCCCTGTTGTCGCCATGGATACCTACCGGCCCAAGAGACCCACCACCCTGAATCTTTTCCCTCAAGTGCCAAGGACTCAGGTGAGACGGACAGTTTGGGCAGCGGCCTTTGGTCGTGTGATTTGCGTCCGAGGCAGATTGACAGGGATTAGAAATTGTTTTGCAGTGAGAATGATGATTTTTTTACTCTGCACAAACAAGATCTCGAGCGATAATGTTATCTCGAGCCATTCCCCTGGAGGGATGGGGTGTATGTTCAGTGTATATGCAAATCGTTGGCATGTAGCGTTTGGTTTTCTTTGATATTCCCGGCCGCTGATGCTGATGACGTTTCCTGTTTGTGAGCTCCCGCTCGGCCCACCTGCTATGAATCACTGCTGTCCGCCCTCCATGCGTAATGCAATCCGACAAGAAAGAGCGTGAGTGGATCATTACTGTTGACCTGTAAGGGTCAAACAGCAGGGGGCGGCCCTTTAATGGGGCGATTTAAACAAAATATTACAGGGTGGGAGTGAAAAAACGTTTTTTGGATGTCATATGTGGCGCTGTTTTTTTAAAGTCTTGTGATCTGTGTAATGTGAATTGGAATAAATTGAGATTTTAGGGTTATCAAATTGTCACTTTTTACTCCGGTATTTCTTAGTTTGATAAAATATAGTGAACATTTCTACTGTTATTGTCCAGGAACCTTGTGTGACAACGTGCCCCAATAGAAATGTAACACTCTCTGATCTGATATTTTGGGAAAATCTTGTTATTATGTTCACTTGGGAATTGTTGCAAAAATTTGATGATATCAGAATTTTAGTTGGGTAAAAATAGCCTCAATCTCCATTACATTTCCCAAGCGCTAAAATTTAAAATTTAAGCGCTAAAAAGTTATTTCTCTGAAATTATGTTTTATGTTAAAAGTAAAAGTAAATAAATAAAAACACATTAAAATAAAAATTTATGTGAAAAAAGTATAAATACTATAATGGACCCTTTTCACAGACTGTTATGACACTTTTCCACCGTTATCAATATTGCAAATATAGAGGAGTTTTTAATATTTTCATTTTTTTTTTTTTTATTGAATATACACATATTGCTTATATTTGCTGTCATCTCCTGTTCACCACTGTAGAAGTTTACCTAACTATGATGACTTCTGCATCTGAGAACATTGGAAATTAAAAAGGGTCCAAAGTATAGATAATAAAATACTAAAATAACACTGATCTAACCTTTTACCTTTTTAAGGTGAATCATTAGTAGCCATCCTTTCTCCCTCTCTCTATTTTGAAGTGCATTGTGGGTAATGAGGCAAAGGGAACTAAATGATTTAAGGATTGGCGCAGCACTGCTATCTCCTGAAAAGACTTCCAACCCAGAATTACTGAACTTGAAAATTGACATTTTCTGTTACCAAATAGTGTTTCGTTAATCCGCTTGCTGTAGTTTCTGATGTTGTCCAGAGTATTATAAAAAAGGCATATGATATGATTATAAAGATTCTAGATTAAGATAAATGAACATTCTGTCATTATTTACTCATCCTCATGTCAATCCAAATTTAAGATCACAATATTTTGCTGAACGTTCAAGCTGCTCATTTACATACATTGAAAGTCTCAAAAATACATTATTCCAGATCTTCTGAAATCATGCAAAAACTCATGTCTCGTTCTTAATTTTGTTATAGGTCAATAATACAGGTTTGAAATGACATGAGGGTGAATGAATGCTAAACTAACCCATTAACCTGCACTGAGCTGAAAATGCACATCAAACAATGCAGTTTAGTCTGTTTGGTCTGCAGTAATTGCATAACAATATTTACCATTTTATAGCATTAGTGCTGGCTAAAGTCCAATGTCCTGAATGTCTAAAACACCGGATATATTAAAACGAATGTTTGTTATTAAGAATTTATGGTTATGAGGTTGACATGAAAGTGTTTCTAGTGACTTGCAGACTGTTTTACAACTAGAGAGGATGGTGGATGACAGTAAATGTGCTTCCCTGTCTTTAATCTCGTAATCTTGGCTTGTTGAATCTCTCCACGTCTGCAGCATTGGCACAGCCGCGGGGCTCAAAGGGCATTTGAGGAATTAGCAAAGAGCTTTTACACAGTTATTGAGTAATACAAGTAAAACTGTCAAAATGTCTGCTCTAAAAATATCTACATTGTGATGAAAATCTTTCAGCTAGAAAGCTAGAGGCCTGGATGTTGGCTGAAACCCTTTGAATAGATGTACTTCTGTAATATAACACATTTCTGAGCGAAATGGGATATTCAACAATTAAAAATATTGGACAAGACTTGATTTTATCAGGAAATTATTGAATTGTTAACAGTCTTTGGAGGGGGCTGTGATGTCAGCCAAAAAGTATAGTTGTTTTAGAAGCAGAGGATTGTAAAGATATATAAAAAAATAACTTTGAATAATGTGCATCAAGAAACTAATTAGGCTCATGTAGATTTTGACATTCTCATGTTATTAACAAAGGAAAACAGTATGTTTTATTTTAATTTATTAATATATCTCTTTGAATTTTGTGGAAAAGTATTCAAACATATTTTTGACTATTTAAACACTTTATTAAATCAACACATATCTAAATGGTCCCTTTTATAAATAAAAAAAAAATAGCCAATTGCCTTTAGTTTGTCACAGATGTAAAACATGATTTGCTATTTGCATATGGTTTTAGGTGCAGATACATTCTTACTCTAGAAAGAATCTGATTGGATGAAACAATGTAGTGTAGGATGAGTCATCAATATTTCAGCTCCAATCCAAAAGTCATGTCTGGCCTAGGAAAATTGACATCTTCACCCTTCTTTCAAATATTATTAAAAATTGGTTAATTTGTTTAAGAAATGTGTTCAAGTGCTTGGTGACAATTGTTTTATTTGAGAGAATGCAATGAAACATGCCAGTTGTATTGGCCAGGCTGTCATTCAAAGAATTTTTGAACATGCAAAAACAATAGAAATATTAATAACTTGTGTTGTAGTCAGTATGCTTTTTCCTTTAGTTTTTAATACTTTTTTGCATAGTAAAATAAAACCTGTAGCTGTTGTTTGCCCTTTTTTGCCAAATAACTTTGTCAGACCTAGTTTAGTGTTTTGTTCCTCACCAACACATTCAAATTTAAAAAAAAAAAATCCTCATATTTTGATAGTTTAATTGGACTTGTAGTGTCATTGAAAACAAATATACGCTCCAGACATCATAATATAATCTTTCTGAGATTTAAATGTTATATATTTATAAAGATTGCTTATTCTAGTCTGATATTAGTAGACCTACAGTAATATATTGAGACAGGCTTTGATTATTAAACTAGATCGCAATATACTATCGGGATAGAGTGTCTCCCATCTGGTTTCTTTCCTGATACCGTTTTTAGAGTCACTGGATAAGAGCCTCATTTCAGCCATCTGTGTCTTCCTCCTCCGTCACGAACTCTAGTGTGTGTCCTATCTACCCCCACACTTACGCACACACTGACACTCTCTCACGCATGCCAATTCTGCATCGTCGATGGGTGCATTGCTATGGCAACAGGAACGTCTGTGTTAAAGGTGCATTATAGCAGCGTGGTCAATTGGTGAGTCAGCGATAGGAAAGAGCGGTAAATCAATCTGTCGGGCTGCTCTTCCTGTAACTCACTTGCTTTATGGATTATACTCAAATACACTTTCTGGTTTCACTATATGATAGAAAAGCACCTAAAATGTAGTGGCAAGTAGTAATGCTGACTAAATCAATTTATCCAGGATGGAGAGATGTACACATGCCTGTCTCTGTGTTTTAGTGTGAAAAATAAATATATTTGATTTATTATTTAATAAATTGCTGCCATTATTTACAATGCATTCCACTTGTTTCGATATTTTGTTATCTAATGCAATGACATCTTATATTTTTTTAAATTATAAAATGTTTAATATACCTATTTATTTGTTATTTTAAGGTTCTGTAGAGAATGTATGTATTATCTTCAAGTTAGTGTCCAAAAAATGTGGTTATCATATTTATTTTTGTAAGGATTAATCCCAGCAATATTGATCTGACCCTGTCAGCACTTTGTATATTGAAAAGTCCATCCGCATTATTTTTCTCCATTTTATTCGCAGGACACAATAAATAACAATTCCTTTGGTGAGAAAGAACGAAGGAAAGAAAAGAAAACCCGTTCTTCATCACCACACATTAAGGGTGAGTAATGGCCACACGTACCACACAAATGAACACGTCTGATGAATTGCTGAGACTTAAATTTTTTCCAAACAAGTCATTTTTCAAACTCTTTTCTATGCATTAGAGGAATTACCATGAGATAAATGAAAGGAATACAATATATGTCTCTTAATTGTGGGTGTTTTTGTATTATTCGCTTCCACAGAATGAAAATCTGTTTACGTGCTGTAATTAACTTAATGGGATTTTCGTCAATCTACTTACCCAGAGAGTTCATCCGATGTCACTTGTGTCTGACTCTAGCTAGAAGTATGAAAAAATGTGTTTAACGTCTATGATAAAATACTTTCTCCTGTCCCAGTGTAATCCATTAAGGAGTGTAAACACTGGGGCTACCAGGCTATGTCCCATTTGTCATGCTTTTACTATACTAAAATTGTATACTTTACTGATGATGGTAAATTTGCATTTGGTGTGTGTAAGCATTAGCACCGACTCCACCGACTTAAACGCATTACCTTAAAGTCAGCATGGAATGAAAATTCATAGCTTTCTAAATGCATGTTAAATTATCTTATCGTGAACAATTCATCCGTGCATGTTTCTTTATTTTTGGAAGACCATAACTAAGTCTTCCAGTGAAACAACACACTGATCTCTGATTATGTATGATGGACTTCTCCGATCATATAGTCCTCGAAACCTAAACCTAAACCCCGCCCTTTTTTTACAACCAACTGCAAGCTTGCATTCAGATCTGCCTCCATCCAATCAACAAGCAATGGGTTGAACAAAGACCCGTCCTACATTTTCTTCTTTTTGACAATCCATTTCACGCAAATGTGCGTCATAATACAGAAGAAAAGATCTGTAGCTACTTTAGCCTCATCGTTTCCTTCATTATTTATTTTCTCTTAGGTTCGTATATTTCAAAATTGTTGTGACATCGTATTTCTTGGTGAATTTCTTCAGTTGATTAACTATAATGAAACAGAATTTCTATACTGGTTTAAAAATCACCAGGATTCATTACTTCTTGCACTTGAGTTAAATGTAGCATTTTGTTTTTATGAGGCATTAACTGACATTTTTACATAATCCCCTTCAAAGGTTTTCCTCTATTAGGCTTATAACCTAATGCATAATCTTTTGTGTGTGAAACAGGAGATCCGGCGGCCAAACCTGAGCAGGTTAGCCAGACCGATGGGGACAAAGTCCAGGCCAGGGCTGACACCAAACCACGAGGCCCTGCCTCCTCAACGAATAAAGCCTCAGCCGTTCGCACCAAGCAGCAGGACAAGTTGAACAACCCCAAAGTGGTGGCACCCCTCACACAGGCATTCATGAGGGAAAAATCCACAGAAGTGACCCTCATAGAGGGTGTCCTTGACATCCCGATTATTTGCAAGGAAAAAGCCCAGTATCACACCGTCAACGGCTATCGGGAACAAGTGCAGTATCCTGTGGAGAATGAAGATACGTGTGACCAGTCGGTCGACAAAAACAAGGACTATCGCATTTCCAAAGGAAATGCCACTGAGGAGATCCACCTCACGCCGGTTAACGGGGAGCAGGAGCGACCATTTCTGTCCCAGAGCAGCGACAGCAATCGCATGTCCATTAGTTCGGACACAGAGATTCCTCCCCTTCACAACTACCCATCGGCGGGTTGTCCGAACCCCTCCATTAGCGAGGAGGATGAGGTGTATCCACCCACACCCCCATGCCGGACTGTCAGCCTCAGCGACCCGGGGGATGCTAGTCAGTGGGCTGAAACCCGCAAGCCCAAAGTGGCGAAGGAGGACAAGGGAACCTTAAAGACGGTTGCGGTCAGCACGGATGCTTCGGGACTGACGTATGACTCGGTCAAGTACACCCTGGTGGTGGATGAGCATGCTAAGCTCGAGCTAGTGAGCATCAAGGATTGCTACAAAGGTTACGAAAGTGACAGTGACAATACAGTCTACGAGTCTGCCATCGATGATGATGAGGAGGATCAGGATGCGGACGAAGAAGAGGAAGAGTCGGCAGCAACGAGCATGAGGAGAGACACTTCCTGTTTGTCTGCGGACTCCACCACAGACACCACCTCAGACATGCCCCGTTCCCGCAAGTTCAAGAATGTCTTTGTGAATGGACGGTCACGTTTCTCTGGTGAGTTGTATGAGCTTAGAAAGTAGTTTGGAAATTAGAAATGAATTAATTTAGAATTCATGTTCTTAAAAAAAAACGTTTTCACTTTGGGGGTTTGTTGCAAATGTGCACAGATCATAGTTCACCTAAAAATGAAAAGTATCCCATCATTTACTCACACTCAAGCCATCCTGAGTGTATATGACTTCAGCCAAACAAAATCTGAGTTATTTAAAAAAATAATATCCTGGCTCTTCCCAGCTTTGTAATGGCATTGAATAGTGCCCAAGTTTTTGAAGCTTCTATATTATTCCTTCAAATATGTTACAATAATTTGCTCTAAAGACCATGCACTCCCAGTAGATGACTGCTTTATGTCATAACCTGTCCTGTAGAAGGGTTGAACATGTCATATAATTCGGAGAGAATAAATGGCTATGTGGAGTGGTTTTACCAAAAAATGCAAGTGCAGTGTGAAAAACCCTAGCATGAATGGCAAAGGTCCAAGGGTTGAACCTTGTGGCACCCCTTCCATAATACATCATTCAAGAATTGTAAGATTTTCCTCATTAACAGGTTTGCTAATATCAGACCCGCCTTTCACAAGCTAGGAGCAAGACTATGAAATTCAGCAAGCACTACCTGTCGAAATGTCTCTTTCCCTTGTTGTTCTAGTGACAATGAACATTTGTTCTCCCACTTAGGGGCTGAGTTTGGATTCTTCTCCTGTGTTATTAATGGAGAGGAAAGAGAACAGAGCCACAGAGCAGTGTTCAGGTAAAGATTCAATCCAAGGCTGAGATGCACTCATTTAAAAAGCACAACAAAAAAGTGACTTAAAAGGGGATATTGAAACATGAACTGAGCATATTTTTTGAAGACTGTTAGTGTTTTTGAATTTTCTTCATTTTATTATAAGAAAATGTATAATATTTAAGTTGACAGATGAATAGTATGGAGTAATTTAATACAATTCAAGTAATAATAATAAAAAGTCAAAAAGCATAATAATAACATGCTTTGTATTACTGTTTCCTTACTGTATTTGTTTTATTATTTTTTCATGAAAATATCACAATGCAAAGTAATTGTATTAAAAACAGGTTTATTCTTTTGATTTGTAGTGAAATTCACCCACAAACCAACTACAGCTAAACAAGATGACACCACATAAAAAACAAAACAACATAACATTAGTAATAGGGCAGATCTATTCATACAAATGTCAATTTTGTACAAAACCACACTCTACTAATTCGTGGTTCCCTAAACTCAATTTTTTGGAGATCTCCTAATCATACCACATTTGACCTGAGCATTCCTAATTTTGTCTCGTTCACAGGTTTATTCCTCGCCATGATGATGAGTTGGAGTTGGAGGCGGATGACCCCTTACTGGTCGAGTTGCAGGCCGAGGATCTGTGGTGTGAGGGCTACAACATGCGCACTGGATCCAGAGGCATTTTTCCTGCATTCTACGCCGTCAAGGTGACAAAGGATGAACTTGTTAAAGGTAAACCTTGGCTTTGCTATGGCATTTTGAGTATTTGAATTGTTGTACATTGTGCAATAATGTCTGTTTGCTGTGATTTATTCAGAGGTCAAAAGTGACTGGATGGACAAATTCTGGGTGAAATTCCTTGGTTCTGTTCAAGTGCCGTACCACAAAGGGAACGATGTGCTTTGTGCCGCCATGCACAAGGTATACTAATACATTTCTGTATTATAATTCTCCCTGGATTTATATATATGTATATAATAATTTAATGTAATGTTGTTGTTCATATGTAATCTGATGTTCATACGCAATCTGATTATGTCAACAGATAGCATCAAACAGAAGAACAACAATGCGGTTCAGCCCCCCTTCGCCTTGCATTCTGGAAATCAACACAAGAGGATTGAAAATCATCGTTCAGGATGACTGTCGGACTTCTGGAAGGGTTTGTATACCTCAATATAACTATAATATTTTTCCTAAAAATTACTTGCCAAGTATATGGTCGTTCCTGTCATGTTGTACCTTATCAAATAGTTTTCAAAATGAATATGTTGTGTTATTATTTCTGTAAGAAATTCAATAAATGGTTTAAGGGGTCAATTTCATTTTGATGTTTAATTTTGATATATTTTAAGTATTTTATATTTTTCAATCTTTGAAATTATCTGATATTGAAATATTCTGATATCAATGCTATTATTTTATCCATGGAATATTTTAAACTGAGCGACACCGACTAATGCTACAAAATCTTTGTAGAATCTATTGCAAATACTTGCTCATGTTAATTCTATTGTTGTCCTACCAAAATGTTAGTTTAGTTGTATAGTATAATATAGTATAGTATAGTTGTCCTATGCCTTTTGTTAGTAAAAGTGATATTAACCGATTAAACCTGTGAAATAATTATTAATAAAGAATAATCTCAACAAAACGTTTTGAAGTTTTGCATTAGAAGAAACACTTTAAATAAATTAATATTAAATTTAAATTATTTATCAATTTAATCATATAATATTTATTAGAAAATATTAGGAGTTTGATTTAAATATTCAAATTAGGAAAAAAAGATTTTTATTTTTGTAAAATTATTGATGACATGAAATAGCATAGTAGGCATGAACCACACGGCACTGTTTGAAGCGCTCTCAATATTACCTGTAGACTTTTCTATTTGGAAATGGACTTTGACATTTGACCCCATGGAGGCGACGTTCTTAGTGTGACTAGATGTTGCCACCAAAAGGCTCTTCCACTCAACTGAACTCTGTGACGCAACATTTACGGCTCCACAGTTATGCAATGAATCGTCTTAAGAATGGGGGGAGTCTCGCCCCCTAAGCCCCTCTGTGTGAATTTGTGAGCGAGCTCAGTGATGTTAATCGCAGGCTTCAGGAGTTAAGCGCACATACTGAGATGACCTCACACTGCAGTGACATCACGTGCTTCCTGCTTACACTAATGTGTTCCATTCCCTGCTGCTGATTAGACCACTCTGTCTTTCTTTTCATATTTTACAGGGTGAGAAGTGCTTTCACTTTTTCCAATTGAAAAACATCTCCTTCTGCGGATGCCATCCAAAGAATAACAAGTGAGTTTGAACAAATGCATTGTTTTTCTCATCATGCTTTTATTAGAAAAATAAGGTTGAATTAGGGGTTAAATAAATTAATAAAGTAATTTAAATATATTTTAATGAATTAATAAATAATGAATGTTTTTTTTTGTTGTATACTCTACCTTTCAAAGGTTTGGGGTTGGCAATTTTTTTAAGAAGTCTCATGCTCACAAAGGCTGAATTTGTTTGATAAAAAAAAACATTAAAAATAGTAATATTGTGAAATATTATTACAATTAAAAACAACTATTTTCTATTTTAATATATTTTAAAATATAAAATATACACAACTGAATTTTCAGCATTATCACTCCAGTCTTCACTGACTTATGATCCTTCTGAAATAGAATGCATTGATTTGCATCCAAGATTGCATTTTGATTTCAAGATTTGCTGCTCAAGAAACATTTCTTATCATTATCACTGTTGAAATATCAATGTTTTTGTGAAAACCATTTTTCAGGATTCTTTAATGAACAGAAAATACAAAAAACAGCATTTATTTGAAATAGAAATCTGTTGTAACTTTATTGATCAATTTAATGCATCCTTAAAAGTATTAATTTCTTTCAAAATCTGAATGGTAGTTTAGATGCAGAGACTAATATAAGATTCTTAATCTGGGACTGAGAACTCGTGGTCACTTATATAAAGCTATAAATACAATAACCCCATTTTTATCTAGCTACACCGCCCCCTATAGGAAACCAAGAGAAAACACAACAATGACAATAGAGTCACACACTTGACAGTAAATTCTCTTGTGTGTATCTTCAAGGTATTTTGGACTAATAACGAAACATCCAGCATACCAAAGATTCGCCTGTCACGTGTTCTTCTCAGATGATACAACCACAAAACTGGCTGAATCTGTAGGGTGAGTTCTCCAGTCACTTCAAGATTTTCTTTCTCGACTTATTTCCTCTTGAAACACTAACTTATGTATTTGAGACATATCCCACTTATTTGATATACTGCTTTTTGCTTAATATATTTAGAGATACATACAGTAGTAGCCTATAGAAATGCGTGTTTTGATAGTTGTTAGTTGTTTGAAGGTCGTATATTAGCCGGAGGCACGTCATATTATCTAAACATTTTATAAAATTATACATTTTCTCAGAAAAAGATAAATTTTTACATAAATTTGACCCACATCGATCTGATAAAAGTTATTTTAAAATATGGCACTAACGCACTTTTGTGTTCGGTCCTGTATTTTTAGGTAAGCATAAATAAAAACAAAACTCATTGTAGATTGTAGTTTCTAGATCTAATATCACATCTAGACCTTTCCAAAATGCAATTAAAATATGACTTTGTCACACACAATATAAATATGTATGTAAATAGTTTTTCTTTGTTTGAACAGGAAAGCTTTTCACCAATTCTACAAAGAAAATATGGAATATTCCTGTCCGACAGAAGACATCTTCCTGGAATGACCTCCGGTCTATTTGTATTTTTGCATTATCACATACTATATGAGGTGTTGCATGATGGTGGTTTTGATCCTCTTTGTAACGTGTCATGTTAATGATATAATGTTGACGTCTATTTCAGACAAATGTTAAAATCGAAACAGATATCGGCCACACCACAACTACTTTCACCTCGTACATCTTGAGTATTATTGACTGGTGTAAAGCCTTACGAAGTTTAATAACTTAAAAAATGTTCAATGTAACTTGTAAAAATCATTTCTGTGCGAAGTTTGGTTTCATTTGAATTAATTCGAAGCACAATGTTTGATGCGTTAATGATGGATGAAACAACACAAGACAGAAAAGAGATCATAAAGCTAGACTGGATCCAAAATCAAGTTTGTCTCAGAAACCATAGCTTTACTGGGGCTCTTCCTTCTTCACTCAGAACGGACGTGAGCCATGCAATTGAATTCGGCCCAGTTTGTCCATCTGGTGTCCCTGACCCGCATTGCACCACAGGTTAAGACCACTTTCCAACATTTCCCACATCGTATTAGCAACTCTTTGAACCCAAGGTTATGAATCCCTGATCCAGAGCATAAAGTGCAGTCACTTTTATCATTGTTTAGCAAATTTTCATAGTTGAAATCAATAGGAATCCTACGGAAAGCTACTTGATTTCAATTCACACAGAGTGCATTTTTGAGGGTAAAAAATGTCAGTGGAATGAAAAAAAATACAAGGTCTAGAGTCGTGTTGACTGACTGTCGCGTTTTTAGAGAACGCAAAAGACGTGAGATGCCGGCGACCCGGCGTAAAGGTCAAACACGATTGTCTAGGGTATTGTTCACAGATTGCGTATTTGCTCTTAAAAATGTGAGAGACAGGTCAGTGGAACAAAAAGCGCAAGGTCTAGAGACGCATTTTTTAAAAGCTGACAAACTTTTAACTTGAGCGCCGTGTTAACGCAGTACAACGTGATGTGAAAAAGCAAATATAACTCATTATAATCAGTGATGCTGTCTACAGTGGATGCGTCGCGAGAGTAAACTGATGCCCTGTTCTATTTCTGATGTACTCCATGCGTTGGCGCTACTTCTGATATGAAGAACAAATGGATTTGCAATGGTTGCTTTGTCGTGTCCAGTATGCTTCTAGCTGACAGTGGTTGCATCCAGTGTAGACATGTCATGTGCAAAGACGCAAGTGCAATGGTTAACAACATCCGTCTAGCACTTTTACATTGAAAAACAATGGTAAAGTAGGGCAGTCAGTGGAATGGAAAAAAAGGTATTCTGTGTGTACGACCCCTAGAGCATTTACATAGAATTCCATTCCACATTTTTCCCTTGTCCATTGCACAGAGCTACTTTTTCATTGTTTTCCTGTTTACGGCCCAATGCCACAATTTCAAGTGTTCTAGGTTAAATTGGGTACTTGCTGCCGTTTATCTGCGCACTACAAAGTCTCACAAATACAATACAGCATCCATGCTTACTTCTGTGAATGCTTTTTCTTTTTTGATTCTTGTATTCAATGTTTATGTGTGCTTAGATTCCCATATGTTGCTCTGTTAAACAGAGCATAGTTTGGGCCTTTTTGCATTCTGGTTCAATCTCAGAATCCCTGGCATATGTAGCTGTGAAAACCAAATAATTTTATTTTATTTTTACATATTATATTAGATATCCTATTTATAACTATACAAAATGGAAAGATCTTAAAGTATATATTATTCTGGCTCCTGAAATATATATAAGGAGAGGATGCAACACTGTCATAACGACAGAAAGGCCTGTATAAATGGTGCTGAGGAATACTGCTGCCTGGTAGTGAAAAGTTTGTGCTCGCTCATTTTTTGTTTTCCTGATACAAAAAAGGAAAGGTTTTAAAGCCAAGGCCTAAAAATGGACCCATCTTCACCAGTCCTTTCAAAATGGCTCATCCTCACAGCATGCGCTTACCTAATATGCAATATTCACAAAATGAGCAGTCTTAATTGAATAATCTGCAGATATGGTGTTCTGTAGAACAGTTTCTCACTGTGCGGGAAGATATTTTGCTTGGTGTGGCCATTTTGAAAGGTGGAATTCAGTTATTAGGACCATTTATGTCTGCAAAAATATTTGCGAACCGATCCTGCAAAATCACAAGTTGTGCCTATTTCATCTGTTATCACTGTACATTGTTTTTTGTTTTGTTTTTTTTGAATGATCATAACTGTTCTGTGGAATCCATAAAATTAAATCCTATTTGTAAATGGATTGTCCCGGTGTGTTATTGTTAACAGTATATCGGTAATGAAACTCTAGAGGGCGCAGGCTGATAGGTTTACATGCAATCACATCATTAGCATGACACACTGACTGGCCTTTTCTAGTCCTGCAGCCAATGAGATTGCTTCCTCAACATTTAAATAGTCTGTTACACTGTTCAGTGCTGTAAGCTAGTCCTGCAGCGTGCTATCAGAGTTCCTCTGAACCCCCCCCCCCCCCCCCCCCCAGCCTAGATCTGCTACGGGATTTATGTGTGTCTTTATGCAGCAGCAATAATCAATAGCAGCAGAAGCGTTTGATGTAGCCTGTCAAGACCAAATACAAAATATTGCCATATTCAATAACATGCAAAAACTATTTCTCAAGTTGTCATGTATATATATATATAATTTATTATACATATATTACAGATAAATTACTGTACTAGGGTTTCCTTAATTAACAGTTCTATAACAAGAAGTTAAAATTAAGTAATTGACATTTCAGACACAATATGGATGGCTAATTTGTTTATTTTATGGTTTCAGCAATGAAAGGAAGTGGGTTACAGTGTAGCCCATAGAAATGGAAGAGTGAGCGCAGAGAGATGCATCAGCACTGTTGGAACGCCACTTGTCTAATCAAATCAGTGAACCAGCATAACTGCTGTCAAAAAAATCTTAAAGATGCAAGCAAGCAGGTATGTGCGTGTTAATTCTCAGAGGAGTCTGTCTCCTCCGTGGAACCGTCGCTCTCCATTTCGATCCTCTTGCGTTGGTGCAGGGACTTGCGTGGCGAGGCCTTCTTGGACGTCTCCTTCTGTCCCGCAGCGCTGCTGCTGCTGTTGTTGGACGTCGGGCTGATGGCAACTTGAGCTATGCTGGAAGATTCACAGAAACACAGTGTCGAATGTATTACATCTCAAATCTACACTCTAGCATAATTAGATTTCAATAAAATGTGTTAAATATAAAAAGATTGTTAGCACGCTCTCCGTCTTTTAATAAAAGACGTTTTAGTTAACCAGCAAGTGACTGTAATATACTCTTCGAAGCAAGTCCGTCTCTCTCACAGTCTCTCCAGCTCCTGGTCCATCTCTGGATCAATCAGCAGGTCCGATTTATTGGGAAGAGCACCTGATAATTATATGACAGAAGATAAAGCATTCAGTTCACATGTCTAACTATCATAAGAACAAAAGTTACATGTATTCAGAAATACAAGTAAGCATTTTATATTAGCAAATACGGTACTCACTGATGTCTTGGTTTACTCCCTCGTGTTTGGCCAAGGCCATCAGGAAGCTGTAGAAAGACACTCGCTGACTGCTCTCTAATATCTCCTTAATGGTAACAATGGAGGGAAACCTGGGAAAAGATGAGATCAATATCATCTTCTAGAGTTAGTGGGTAACACATTACAAGTCAATTACGTAATCAGATTACTTTATTTAAGCAACTTGTAAAGTTGATGAACCAATAGGCTATATGCACGCATAAGTTCCGCATTTGAAGCAAGGATGCTCGTCAGTTTACGGTTGGGGAGATTAAAGCGGAGGAAAACCAAGGAAAACAGGATTATGGCAGAGTCTTCAAAGTGTACTGTCCTCCTGTCTTTGAAACAAAACTTTCATACGTTTACATGTCATTTTATACATAGTTATGTTTATTTAATGTAATTTTAAAAAGAAGCATAAAAACAACGAGGTGTGTCTGTTTTGTCAGTTTTTGTGACTAACGCTTCTTTAGTATAACCATGGAGTATACAATTCAAAATAAATTCTCGGTATTGCATTGGACTCTATGATCGGCGGAAGTTATCGAGCATCCTTGACCTTCACCGGAAATACCGCCGTGCATAGAGCCCATTCAACAATACTAATAAGCACAAATGACTTAATAAGTTAATCATCACATTTGTATTTCTTTTTATGATTATTATTACTGAAGTAAAAAGTGTTAATAGCCTAAACTTTCTTCTCCTGGGCCCTTTTCTTCTGCAATCCAGGATGACCGCACAGCTGAAAGGTTTGTTTGAGCTGCACCCTCTACTGTACAGACATTAATTGGCATTTCCTTCAGCATTATTCATTTCACTTTTGGCTTGAAAGGGCCTTTACAGTTGCCAAAAATAGAACTTTTGGATTTTTTTGTTATTAAAAAACAAACAAGAAAGCCCAGCCAAGGTGAGAGAAACTAACGCTTAAGTAATGTAACACATTACTTTCCCTAAAATGTAACTAAGTAATTCAATTATTTACTTTTTAAAGGAGTTACACAATATTGTACCATTTGTAATGCATTAATTTTAAAAGTAACTTTCCCAAACACTAGTGAGGATGGTTATAGTAGGTTCCATTGTAGAGTAAAACTTAGTATATAAGCCTAATATTATTTTCTATTTGATTGAAATATAGATGCAACAACATAATAAAATGAATTAGTAAATGAAATCATTTAATAATATATATATTTTTCTTATTCATTTGTTACTTATAAGTTAAATATAGGTCCACAATAAATCTGCACACATTTTCTACACTTACTGAGAAACAAATTGCTGTAATTCTGCAGAATTAAATGGAGCTAGTGTTATGATTGTTAACTACATTTTTTTAATTTAAATTCTGTCATTTAAATAAAATTGCAATAAAATATAAATATTAAATTAAAACGTTGCCTTGGAAACTAATTGATATAAATAATTTTAAGTTGAAACAAAATTGAAACAAAAAATAATTACAAATAATAAAACCAAATAACATATTTAAAAAAATAAAAATGTCAAAACCACAAAACAAAATTACTTAAACTTAAATCAAAATGAAAACATAAAAATAAAAGCTAATTCAAAATATTAATAAATACTATAATAGTATATAAATAATGAATCAATGTCTTACTTGTGTTTGAACCTCTCACAAAGTCCCTCTATACATTCACAAAAGATGGAAGAGTCTACGCCTTCTTGAGCGTCCGGCTCCTCGTTGGCTGCGCTGGACAGCTGTTCCACAGAGGTGGAGGTCGGGACTATGACGGTGTTTGGGTTCTTCCCTGACAACAGGTCTTGGTAAATCACAGACACACTCTCTACAAATTCTGTGAAAGTGGATGAAGATTAGATCATTCTGATGAAAGGCGGAGCCTCGAGTAACCATAGAAACGCTTACACATGGTGATGATGTCAGGGGTCTTTTGTTACACTGCTGTTAAAAATCTCAAGGTCAAGTGCAGCATTTTTGTTAGGAAGACATTTAAATATCACCAGTGCTTTTGTGTTTGGGTGGTTAAGAAATAACACCTGAATCTAATTTCTCAAAATCAAGGATTTACTTTTCATTTTATATGAGTATATAAGGACAATGTTATGTTTTTCAGTTGCTATAAGTGGTTACAATTAAACATTTTGAATTCACTTAATATGTTTACCATAAAGTAGGTTGTGTGATGTACAGACATACAGATATCATAAGTGCAGTTTAATATTATAGTATATTATATTATATTATTAGTTAAATACCTTCATAATAGAACTGGATTTGAAATGAATAAATAAAATCAGAGAATGACAGACAGTCAGTGGCATCGTCTATCAGGACAATCCTGCGATAGAAAGAAAACATTAAAGTTATTCAGTTAAATATCAATGTGAAAGGAGGGAAACGTCAAAGAATCATCAAACTGCAAATATGAATTTACCTGGCTGTGTTTTGTACCATCTCAGTGGGAAAGTCAGGGCATAACAGCTGTAAAAGTGAACTGTATTCTGACGTTGCCAACAGATCTGCAAAAAGAAACAGCTGTATTTGTTCGATGTACCACACAACAATGCAAACAACTGAAGAAAAGTGTAGTGGCAGGACAAATGGCGTATTTGCCTCTGCTTACCCCCATTCTTTCCAATCTGTCGGAAGCATTTCCAGAAGATATGGATGAAAGACTCTCTGTTATGAGGTGTTGCTTTGATGTAACTGAATTCCCTGAAGAGCACATGATTCCCATTCTTCACACTAGTAAAACTGCAAAATTATTATTCAATTATGTTATACTTTGGGACATGTACCATGGAAGTATCTGTATTAGCTTTAGTATCATGGAGTACCATGATAATGTGTCCTCAAATAATATAAAATTATAATAACTTACTATTCTGCAAAATATCGGACCACACCAAATTGAGTGTATTCCTCTTTATGTTCAAGTAGCTGTGTGACTGCATCATTGAGATAGAAGAGGACATTCGTTTCAGCTGGAAAGTAAAAAAGAAAAGGAAATGTCATGACAGTAGTGTGTCTGTGTTAATACTTTTTAATGCAACTGTCAATCATTCTGCAAAGCAGGCATCTTGGAACCGACTGCAGTTTATCAGTCTGCGATCCAACAAAACAACTAACAAGGGATAACCGTAACATAGCCTACCTAAATACTCGTCAACAGTGAGGCTGAAACGATCCGTATTCATTTTCATGATTTTTTATGGTTTGCTGGGATGCAGATGCGGTTCATGACTCTCCTGGTAGCCCATTCAGAATGTCCTTAAAGATGCTTTAGCGGTCAGTGTGCCCACTCTGCACTGACGACACCGACTACAGCGCATCAAATAGGCTAGTAAGGATTCATGCGTACAGTTTCTTAGGATTCCTAGGTAAACCTTTATATTACTCTATTTAAATACACTTTATTATCTTATTTAAAAAAATAAAGGATCACTGGAAATCGATATTTGCGTGTTTTCCGGGAATATTTATTTCGAATTTGAGTCATTACCACAGTATCTTGCCTCAAATTCATCCAGGGATATAAAACAACCAATAGACGACGCGGTAAAGCAGCACATGACACAACACGGAAGTGAGCGCTGGGTGGAGTCCTCGCCCTCGTTTTTGAAAAATGCTCGGCTGTGTTTCGTCAGTTTTTGTTGATGCAGCCGCGGCTATGGAAACCCGCGCATGCGCAGCATAGCTGTTTACTGCGCCCATATGGCTTACCATTTAAATACTAATCCACGAGGATGAGGATCTGTATGTTTGTGCTGCCACAGTTCATACACATATCAATTCCAAAAACACTGAAATCCATATAAGAATTAAGGATCCTGAAATGCATTTTACTATTTAGATTTGCCACAAACTAGGAAAATATATGCACAATACTACTCAAATGCACGCTAAAGAAGTATTTTGTTCATAAAATACCTAGATTTTATTTATAATAGAAATGTAATGTTATATATTGCAAAAATGTTAACAATTGCACACACACACACACACACACACACACACACACACACACACACACACACACATTTAGTTTGTCAATGTCCCAAAGTTTGGTTCCAAACCCAAAAGTACGTTATATTCTTTACTGAAAACGTGATAAAGACAATTGATTCTGTAATTGCATGCTCACCTCACTTTAACATTTAAACACTAAATATTCAACAAAACCTGTATAAACCACAAAATGCACTATATAACAAATGAATTGGACGTTTGAATGAAAACTAGGCGTCTCCTCCCTCTGTCTCCCCGCCCTCGGAGGCGTTTCAAAGCCCGGAGAGTAATGACCAAATATCGGTCCCAGCTGAAGAAGATCGCCCTGTCTTCCCTCTCTAAAAGCAGGTAAATAAAACTGTTATCCGAAATTGTGATCGGAAATTATTACACTAAAGCCGTTTGAAGTGGTCTCGGCTTCATTATACGTTGATGCGTTTTATTTTAGGGCCTCGGGTTTAGTGACGGACTGGATAATATCAAGCCGCTTTTATATCTGTGACAAACAATAGTGTGAGTCGGGTTTTTCATTTTACTGTCACATGTCAGGTTAGATGAGATGATGAGGATAAATGTTGACATTTTTGTCGTTGTGGAAAGCTATAAAAATGGCGATATTTGTTTGAATCTCGTGATGGTTTAAGCTGTTGCAGGACTAACAGACAGTCAGTCAGGGCCGCGTATGTGCTAACAGCTAACCGGTATATTTAAATTTAGCCATATTTACACCCTGAAACTAAACAAACCATACACGGGAATTGGTTTATTAAGCCGTGAGGACTAAAATTGCAATGTCCTGTTTGAATTAAGACCATATTTTAACGTCTTAATCTGTTAAACGATACGGGCCGAGCGACAGTGGTTGCGGGTCACTAACGGCTCTGCTGCACCCCGATAGCTGCTAGTGTTTTCACATGTGATGCGCTGCAAACCACTCTATCGTTTTTAAATGCCTCACACTACTTTATTTATAATTTTCTTGACTTACAAATCATTTAGACGGTTGCCATTGCTCTAAACACTCCTTGTTTGCTTTTATGTTTGTTTTGGGCGGGCTGAATTGGCGGCGCTTTCTGCATGCACACGTTTCTTTGGCATAGCCTATATGCTTTTAAATTGGTCTTTTCCTCACTTAAATCCTGGGCTTTGTATTTAAGTATTTACATTTAGGCTTAGCTCGATATATGTAATATGAAACTACTAGGCTCTTCTGGGAGATGCATTAGTGGATGTTGCTCTGCTTTGCCTGCAGATCTGGACGATGTGTGCATTTGCTGTGAAGTGAATCAAGGCATTTCTTCTGGCTGGCTGGAGATTGTTGTTGTAATGCATGTGGATATTGCAAAGTGCACTGAACTTATTTACTGTGACAAGTTAGTCTAGTCTCCCATGCCATTTTGACTATATTTGTTCTTAATGCTTATGGTTGAGATGTTTGTTGCATGCGTCAGATGAGCTCAAATATGTCCATTTAATATTGAACCTGAAGTTATCTGAAAATCTGTTTTTAACCCGTATCCTTTACTTATTTAGCACATGTTTTTGTGTGTAAAAGTTGGTTTGATTGCTTTTTGTTCTGCTTTGTATCATTGTATGGCGTGTGAGCAACCAAAGTTTTTCCTTCTTTTGTTTAGTTGAATAGATCAGACTGACAGAAAACAGCCATGGGGGATGACAGTGAATGGATGAAGTTACCCATCGACCAGAAATGTGAACACAAGGTCAGCGATCCAGGCTACTTTTATATTTTGGCCCATCAAAAATCCCCTTACAGTGTTGGAAGACCAGCTTGTGTTCGAAGAACCAAACTGTCAGCAGTTTGCTCGCCCTAATTGTTTAGAGATAAATGCATGCAAAGCAGTGAAATAAATGTTAACATTCTTTATGGAAATCTCTTACACCTTGATGCAATGAATCTCATTTACATTTAGGTGTGCAACTACTTAGCTAAATGGTTAAACTTAGCTATGTTTTTTTTCCTTTTGCGCATCATATCAATAAGTGAAAAGTCTCAAATAAAATAAAAATGTTTGTTTGACATGTACACGTACATATACATATGTACATAAAACTATACAAAAGTTTGGGTTTTGTAATGTTGATAGTGTGAAAAATCTTATGCTGCTCACCAAGGCTGCATGAATTTGAACAAAAGTACAGTAAAAACAGAAATATTAAAATTTAATAGAACCAAAAGCTGAATTTTCAGTATCATTACTCCAGTATACACTGTCCCGTGATTCTTAGGAAATCCTTCTAACATGCTGATTTGCTGTTCAAGAATTATCTTAGCAAACTATTGTGTATTTTTGAAAACGGATAAATTATTTATTTGAAATGTAAATCTTTTGCAACATTATACATTTCTTAACTGTTATTGATCACTTTAATTTATCCATTATAATACAGGTTAAGTTAAAATAATATAATAATGCGTCATAGTTTAGTATTTGTATGCTTTTTTTTATTTTGACTATGGACATTGGATAACTTTCATGAGGTGAATCTTAGGTCACATGTTGTTTACATATGACGTCTTCCCGCAGTTTAAACTGATTGGACGATTACACAACTTTATTTCAGCCAGTTGCAAGGCACCTTTCAACATGCCTTTTGTTGTTCATTCATTTTTTTTCTTTCTTGCTGATACTTGTAGTGAATGGGGTAGGATGATCAGGGGTGAGAGTAGTGTGCAGCACTTTTGTTTGAAACATCTACCCCTGTTTTCACAGACCAGGCTTAATCCTAGTCCTAGACTAAAATGTTGTAACTGAAAGCAACTTGTATAGTCTTAAAATGCACACCACCACTAATGTTTTTTTTCTAAGGCATGTTTATAAAAGTGACTTAAATGCCCTAATTGAACTAAGGCCTAATCCTGGCTTAATCTAAGATTTGTCTGAGTTTTTTATTTTGACAGATTAGTAAATTGATACATTGATTGGTCACATCTTTTGCTTGAGTTTTATGATAAAAATTCAGTTTAGTAGTTTGTACTTTTTTTATGCATGTACTGCACACTGCGACTTAAATAAAGGATGTTGTGTAGTTGAAGAGTTCATGTCTATTATAAATAATGGCTGTTAAACGTACGTTGGCCTCTAAGGAAAGGGGGCCAGTTAGTTACCTCAAGTCACAAACTCATTTGTCTTTTTTATTTGTGTGTCATTATTGATCTTTTGGTTTCCCTTAGATTTGGAAAGCAAGATTACATGGATACGAGGAAGCGTTGAAGCTCTTCCAGAGGATAGAAGACGAGAAGAGCCCCGAATGGGGCAAATACCTTGGACTTGTCAAGAGATTCGTAACAGATTCCAATGCCGTAGCCCAACTCAAAGGACTGGAGGCAGCACTTGCTTATATCGAGAATGCACATGTGGCTGGAAAGTAAGTAGCTTTACTTTTATCGTGCTTTTTGGACAAAAAACAAGTCGCAACCGAAATCTTTGAACACGGTGCTAGTTGCTAAGTTTTAAACAAGTTTCATGAACCGCTGATTTTGTTCTTGGAGGACTAAAGGCAATGTTTGCTTTTCTCTCAATCCCTGGGCAGCTCTTTATTTTCCTCTGAAATGTTTTATTTGGGATAACATTTTGTAAGAACTTTGTTCACAACTGGGTTTTGGAACAAAGCAGAAATGTGATGTCTATTTTTGGATCGAGAGAGAAAGTCATCGGGCAAAGTAGGAATGCAGCAGTAGCTATAGTCTTTAACCCATTTAGAAAACCATGGAAATATTTTTTTTTTTCTCAGTTGAGAAATTCCGATCTTCATGAGGATGACAGAAATCCCTTTATTTTTAAACAAGCATCTAAGAAAAGGCCTACATTTGAGCTGCTCCCTCCATTGCTTTTCATTAGGCCTATTGAGTTGGTTTCTTTATGACTGTCTAAAACTAGATGGAGTCATTTAGTCATTGTTAATGGTATGATAAACTCTTTCATAGAGTACTAGTTGTTAAATTCAGTTTTGATGGAGTGATGTGAAAACACGTAACTTCCCTTCCATTATGTTTGTGGTTTGGTGATTTGCTCAGTTTGCTTTAGGGATAATCAGATAACACCTGAAAACAAGAATATTGTCTGTTTTTCTTTAGCTATTTGTGCCACCAGAATGGTCTTCAAGTTGGTGCGCTATTAAGGAACATACTATGCACAATTTGACGAATTTGCTGCTAAATGTTGATTTGTCGGGCTTAGTATCCATTATGTCTTAATGGGATCTAATGGAAATGAGTCTTGTCTTGCAGGACAACAGGGGAAGTGGTTTCTGGAGTAGTCTGCAAAGTCTTCAACCAGCCCAAAGCGCGAGCCAAGGAACTGGGGAGTGATATCTGCCTCATGTACATAGAGATTGAGAAAGCAGAAGTGGTCCAGGATGAGCTGATCAAAGGACTGGATAACAAGAACCCCAAGATTGTTGTTACTTGCCTTGAGACACTAAGAAAGGCACTTTGGTGAGTAGGCAATTTTTAAACCTGTTAACCATCACTGTACTTGCCGGCACTTATTCAGCATAAAAAAAACTTGTTTATTTGTCCTTTTTCAGTGAATTTGGATCGAAGATCATAACGCTCAAACCTGTAGTGAAAGTGTTGCCAAAACAGTTTGAGTCTCGAGAAAAGGCAGTTCGAGACGAGGCCAAATTGCTGGCGGTGGAGATCTATAGGTGGATCCGTGATGCTCTGCGACCTCCGCTACAGAATATTAATTCCGTGCAGGTGATACAACTATTCTCCATTAAGTTTCCAAATGCAAAATTTTCACTTTAAAATATGCGTTCGTAGTTCTCTTGAAATTGCCGTAGATATTATTTTATATTATTTATTTTATTTCTTCTCTCTCTCTTTCCCGGCTTGTTAATGCAAGTTGTAATATTACTTATTTGACCTTTTCTTTCAGTTGAAAGATTTGGAGGAAGAATGGGTGAAACTCCCAACTACAGCTCCTAAGCAGACCAGGTTCTTGCGCTCTCAACAGGACCTGAAGGCCAAGTTTGAGCAGCAGCAAGCTGCAGGAGGAGATGAGGCGGACGGTGAGAATGAAGCACAGTAGTCAATGGTTTATCCAAAGACAAGGCAGTAATGAAAATTCAGCATTCAATTTAAACCCTATCATCATGACAATGAGTACATTTACATGGACATTCTTTAACCGATAATGCTTAAAGGGTTAGTTCACCCAAAAATGAAAATTCTGTCAGTAATTATTTACCCTCATGTTGTTCCAACCCCGTAAGACTTTTGTTCATCTTCGGAACACAATTTAAGATATTTTTGATGAAATCTGAGAGCTGGCTCATAGGCTGTTATGTAATTGCATCTGCCGGCCCAGATAAGTTAAAGACATCGTTAAAATAGTCCAATTGACTATACTGGCTCAACCTTAAGTTTATCAAGTGACTAGAATACTTTTTGTGCGCAAACCCCCCCCCCCCCCCCCCCCCCCCCCCCCAAAATTAGGACTTTATTCAACTATTGATTTTCTTCTGCGTGGGCCTCCGATGTGAGTTCACGAGAGCGCCTAGACGCATCTGTCGGCTTATTTAAGTGCGCACGTGTGATGTGTGACTGGAAAGCGTCCTTATACGACCGATTTAAGCGCATCCAGCCACATTTTTAATAGTCTTGTAAACGTGGTTTACTTGCATTGCTGAGATATTGATTTGCATGTTAACAGGTAAATTGGTTTATTTCAATAAACTGATTTTTGATAGTTAAAAGTGCATGTAAACATGCTCAATATTGATATTATTTTTATAATTCTTCAGATTTGTTTTTTTAAATCCAGTCTTTATAATTGACTGTCTGCACTACCATTTTGGATGAAATGAAATCAGATCTGTTTGTTCAGACCTTGTAGTCTGTATCTGACTGGTATATCTACATCAGTTGCCATAGTGAATGAATTAGTTGCTAGCACAAACCCAAGAGACTTTCTTTAACAAGGGTAGCTGTCAGTGTAGAATAGAGGACAAAGTACTAAAAATGTACTCTAGTTATAATATATAGTATTATAATGATACATGATACAAATATATTTTATATTATATTAAAATGAAATGAATAAATATTATTTTTATATTTATTACAATTTATTTTAATTCATTTTAGTTTTGACTTATAAAATATGCCTTCATTAATATTTTAATTTCTGACCATAGGGGACAATGAGGAGACTGAAGTTCCTCAGGTGGATCCTTATGAGCTCTTGGAAGCCGTCGAGATCCTTTCAAAACTTCCTAAAGACTTCTATGAAAAAATCGTAAGTCAGAACAACAATTGAAATGTATTAATCATCATTGAGTTTCGCGTCAATTTTATTTGTCATTTCACGTCCTTGTCACAGGAAGCAAAAAAATGGCAGGAGAGGAAGGAAGCGTTAGAGGCAGTGGAAACTTTGACTAAGAACCCAAAACTCGAGAATGGTGACTATGGGGACCTAGTCCGAGCATTAAAAAAGGTAGAAGTTCTAGTGGAATTCTGGGTAATGGGATCATCTCTGTGAGCAAGGTCATAACCACTTCCTTTTCTTTCTTTTTTTAGGTCATTGGGAAAGATGCCAATGTGATGCTAGTGGCCATGGCAGCCAAGTGCTTGGCTGCACTGGCAGCAGGACTGAGGAAGAAGTTTGGGACATATGCGGGTCTTGTAAGTGCTCTTCATGACTAAAATTGTCACGATTCGTTTTGTCGAGGCGTTTAGCGTAAACTGACTGCAGTTTCTTTTCTTTTTTTCTTTTTTTTTTCACAATCTTTTCAAGGTGGTGCCAACTATCTTGGAGAAGTTCAAGGAGAAGAAACCTCAGGTGGTCCAGGCCTTGCAGGAGGCCATTGATGCAGTCTTCCTTACTGTGAGTATTCAAAGCGCATACTGGCAAATGGCAGATGATAATTTGAAATTTGATGAATTATTAACTCGGTATAACTGTATTGCAGACAACCTTGCAGAACATCAGTGAGGATGTTCTGTCAGTGATGGACAACAAGAACCCCTCCATCAAGCAACAGGCTTCACTGTTCCTCGCCAGAAGCTTCTGTCGCTGCACCCCAAGCACTTTGCCAAAAAGCGTTCTGAAGCCCTTCTGTGCAGCGTTCCTCAAGGTACAGATTCGTCTCCTGTCAGTGCGTTAACTCTTTCTCAAGGCCGCTAACTGCGTTCTTGGTCTTGTTTAGTAAGTTGTCTCTCTTTTTTGGTGCAGCAAGTGAATGATTCTGCTCCAGAGGTCAGAGATGCTGCTTTTGAGGCTTTAGGGACAGCCATGAAGGTGGTAGGGGAGAAAGCAGTCAACCCGTTCTTAACTGATGTGGACAAACTCAAGTTGGACAAGGTTAAAACATGTTTTAGCTTTGCATTTAGGTTGAATTGTAAGTGATACACCAATATTAAATTCTGGTGGATGCCAACAAATGATTGTTTTCTATACTTTCTATTAATTTCTATACTAGTTTTGTCTGAAATTAAAAAGGAACACAAATCAATCCTCTTAAATACGACACTTAATTTAGAGTATGACAAAAATGGATATTCATTTTGAAATTTGCTAAAGACTTTTTAAAGATTTGTGGAGATTGGGTATATACAAAATGGTAAAATTGGGAAAATCAACAAGCACATAACCAATATTGTAATGAATATTTGTAATAAAAAAAAATAAAAATGATATTTATTGGCCATGTTTTTGTATCAACCTTTTACCCTGTAAATCGAATAACTTTCTTCCCCCAGTTTTGCATGCAATATGCACTAGACAGTTGGTGAATGAACTGTGGGAGGAGCTAGTGCAGAAGTTAATGGCTCTTTCATGTTTTCTGCATAAATAGATAAAAGAATGTGCTGATAAAGTAGAACTTGTTGGCAAGAAAGGAGGTGGTGGTGGAGGAGAGAAGAAAGAGAAACCTGCTGCAAAAGCTGCTCCTGTTGAAGCACCCGCCAAACCATCCGGGCCTTCTAAGAAGGCTCCTCCAGCAAAGGTACCCGTTTTTATTTTATTATTTTGTGTTCTTTTTTTTTTTTTAAATGAGAAGATTTCAAGCAGTTTTTTTTTGTCATGTTCTTCACGAACAGGCTTCAGGACCTCCTAAGAAGGGCAAACCTGCCTCTGCCCCAAGTGCGAAGTCCAAGAAAGGTCCAGAAGCTAAGGAATTTGTCGAGACTGAGTTATCTGTACGTCTCCAATCTTGAATCGACACATTCAATATTTTCATTGAACTGATGGCTTGACCAAAAAATAATTTTTGCAAAATTGTCAAGTAATTGAATTTGTATGTTCGTCAGCTGGAAGTGTGTGAGGAGAAGGCGGCTGCTGTGCTCCCAGCCTCCTGTATGCAGCTGCTGGACAGCGGCAACTGGAAGGAGAGACTTGCTAGCATGGAGGAGTTTCAGAGGGTGACTTGTGGATTTTTTTTTTTTTTTTGTCCACTTTTTGTGCCATTTTAAGCTATTTTGTAATGATTGCAACTTGAGGAACATGCTCTAATCTTAGCTCGATTGCATTCTGCTCAGGCTGTGGAGCAGATGGACAAATCTGAAATGCCATGCCAGGCTTTAGTCAGGATGCTGGCTAAGAAACCTGGATGGAAAGAGACCAACTTTCAGGTAGTCCTCTTTAACATGTAAGGCTCTTTAGTTCTCAGGGTTTGGCATTCGATCAGGTGCTAGTTTTCAGTATGTTTTCCTTCTGTAGGTGATGCAAATGAAGCTCCATATTGTGGGTCTAATTGCACAAAAGGGATTGTTCTCCAAGACATCTGCGCTGGTGGTTCTGGATGGCCTGGTTGATAAGGTTGGTGACGTGAAGTGTGGAAGTAACGCTAAAGAGGCTCTCACTGCAATTGGGGAGGCCTGCTCTCTGCCGTGGATTGCTGAACAGGTTGGTGTTTGATATAGAATGGCTTCTTTATTTTTATTTTTTTTAAACTAGCAGAAATGAGCAAATGATTCAATTTGACTACTTTTTGGATTTTATTTTATAATATTACATGTTAAGTTATAAGTGTTCTTATTATTTTATATTATAGTTTATTATTTATTATTTAGACGTGTTTAATAGTAGTTTGTTGGTGTTAAACTTGTCTAATAATTGTTTTTGATTATTAAATTATTTATATTATGGCATCTATATAACAATAATCAAAGTATTTATTTTATATAATAAATAAAATAATGAAACCAATTTCATTTACACTTATTAGACAGAACTGTGTAGTTATACTTGTCTAACGATTGTTTATTTGATTAAAGTTTTTTTTTTTAATTAATTATAGATGTCAAGTATTTATTATAATTATAATAAATACAAATTATTGAAACTTGTCTAACCGTTATTACATTTATTATTATTGTGTCATGTTATACTAATATTTCTTTAAAAAAATAATTGCTTTTTGTTTCTCAATTTTCAGGTTGTGTCTCTGGCTTTCGCTCAGAAGAATCCTAAAAACCAGGCAGAGACTTTGAACTGGTTGGCCAATGCCATGAAGGAGTTTGGATTTGCAGGGTAAGCGCTATATACCTGGGCTTTTATTTAATTTTGTTTTTATCTTCATGCAGTTAATCTTTTCCTCATTTCTAAATCTGAATCTTATTCCCCATAATCCAGAATAAATGTCAAGGCGTTCATCAACAATGTCAAAACTGCTCTCGGTGCCACAAATCCTGTGAGTAATTTTACGAGTCTCTTCTGTTGTTCCTTTTGAGTGGAATGACATGTTTAATGGTACTTCTATGTGCAACACTTGCTAATAGTGATTAATAAACAACAGTTTCCTGGAATATTACAATATTATATTGTCCTTTTGTTCATAATGATCTTCAAATACATTTGTCAGATGTAATGAGCTGTTCATGTTAAATTCAGATGTAATTGTGTGTAATGAGCTGTTCATGTTAAATTCAGGCTGTGAGGACATCAGCAATCGCTCTTTTGGGAGTCATGTACCTGTACATGGGCGCTCCCCTACGCATGTTTTTTGAAGATGAAAAACCAGCCCTCCTTCAACAAATAAATGCTGAGTTTGAGAAGGTAAATATGGCCTTTTGAAATACAGTAATTGAAAGTGACCCTTTCAAAGAGGCGACTTGACCATCAGTTGGTTTTGGCTCACATTTAAACCTGCTTTATGCACATAATCAAGTGAACCACACCTGTTTGTTCATTGTTTTATTTTGGCAATGCCAGTCCCTCCCTATCTAGCTAATGCCAAGAACCTTTTATAGGGGTGTTTTTTGTTGTTGTTTTAAAAAAAAAAAAAATTATTATATAACTGCTTCATTGTTTGTAATGCCCATGTTTGCCCAATACACTGAGTTTATCAAAGCAGATAGTGTGAAAATAAGATTGTAAAACAATTGATGTATTTGCAACTAATTTTCCAAAAGCATTGATTCATTTGAACATTGCAAATCAAAGAGTAAAGAAACAAGTAAAAAAGAAATAAATGTAAATGAAAAAATAAAAAAATAACCAAAATAAAAGTGAAATCTATTATGTTTGTTAGATTTTTCTGCTGCTGTCATTAATTTTAAGACCACATATAATAAATGAAATGGGACTGATTTTAAATTCATGCTGACTTTTATAGAGCACTGTTGCTAATGTTTAAAATCCTTATTTATTTTAGTTTTTCTTGTTAAATCTGACTTTTCACCTTATCATGCTATCTTACATAGATGCAGGGTCAGTCTCCTCCCGCACCATTCCGCGGTGCCAAAAAAGCAGGAGCTGAGGAGGAGGGAGACGCGGCTGAAGAAGAGGAGGTGGATGGTGGACCCGGAGACATCATGGACCTGCTGCCCAGAACTGATATCAGGTCAGTGAGTGTGGCAGTGCTTCAAGAAACCTTTTCTTTTCAAATAATGGATGCATCAGGCATCTTTTGAATGCTAGTTGGAATAAAAAGGATTCGGTTAAGATATTGATTTTTCTCATTTGCAGTGATAAAATAACATATGACATGGTGTCAAAGATCAGTGACAAGAACTGGAAGGTCAGAAAGGAGGGCCTTGACGAGGTGGCGGCCATCATTTCTGAGGCCAAATTCATCCAGCCAAGCATCGGCGAGCTACCGATGGCTCTAAAGGGCCGTCTCAATGACTCCAACAAACTACTGGTAAATTTCGTATTAAACTAATATCAGAAATGAAATATTTGAGTCTTGTTTATCACATGTATTTATTTGTTGCCTATTGGCACTCAGGCATTTAAGTTGTAGCTTTCTTTTAAAGGCATGGCTGTAATGTCATAAAATGTGTCTGTAGGTCCAGCAGACTCTCAATATTCTGCAACAGATAGCCACTGCCATGGGTCCTTCACTCAAGCAGCACGTCAGGAACCTGGGAATTCCAGTCATTACCGTTCTTGGTGACAGCAAGGTATGAAACGCTGTATGCACTGATTGGGGGTCTGTGCACTTCTGGCTCTGTGTCTCGAAATACAGATGAGTATATTTCCATAGCATACCCGTTTTCTTCTGTCATGATTCCTTTTAAAACAAAGAATCAGCTCGTTCTCCTGTGAATCTTTTTCGGCACGGGTCGGCCACACTCTCTTAACGTTGTGATAGTTTACATGCGAGTCGCTTATAATGACAGATAGACAGCCGTCTAGTTTGAAAGCGATGTCAAATATTGCGCGTCGATCAAATCGGTATTCTTGCAACAATTTTTCATCGCTAAATTGGTCCAAAGGGTTCTCCCTATTCCCTATAATTATCAGCTGGTTCCATAAATTCAGCCATGTCGTCTTATTTTTGTCCTCGTTACTCTTAAGGTTACGATTTCCAAACCTTAAATTATACTTAGGGAAATTACCGTTAAGGGGTTTTATGCAACACTTAACGATTACTTAAGTGAAAAAACAGCATTTAAGGTAAATTCTAAGTGTTTATGACGCTTCACTTAAAAAAAAACGTTAAGTAACACTTAAGGGTATTTTTCTGCAACACCCTTAGGTTTAAGGGAAACCTAAGGGTGACCTTAAGGGAAAATTACACTTAAGGTGCTTTATGCAGCCGGGCACTGTTTCTTACACTTGTAGTGTGGAATCACACAAGCTTGTGCCTCTTGTCTGGCTGTTCAGATCACTATTTAATGCTCTAGTTTGAGGTTTCTAATTTGCTTGAAATTTGACTCTTTCAGGCTAACGTCCGTGCTGCTGCCATGACGACGCTGAACTCTTGGGTGGAGCAGACTGGAATGAAGGAGTGGCTTGAAGGAGAGGATCTATCAGAGGAGCTCAAGAAGGAAAACCCCTTCCTCAGACAGGAGGTACATCACTCACGTTTAACCCTGTAAAGCCTGACATATGAAATATTTTCAGTCACGTTTTTTTGAAATTATAGGAAATTCTGATAGCTTGTAATGTAAGTCAGAGATCTTAGTGACAATGATTTTTAATGCATTTCATGCAAGTAGCATCTAATATCTCCTAATAGTGTCTTTATAATTAATGTATTTTATATTTATGCTTAGTTTTATCAAAGATCTGAAGTTTTTACTGTAAGGGAGCAAAACATAATGCAATTCAATGATTGAGGGGTGTACAAATTAAATATACAATATAAAAGTTAATATTCTAACATGCCTGAAGGAGAATGGTTTTTATACTATAATTAATTATATTAAAAGACCTTTTACTTGCTAAAATAAAAGTATAAACTATCAATCAGATGACAGAAGGCATGTTGTAGATTGTGTGCAACAGGTTTTTCAGCAAAGCTTTGGTCATGTTAATAGGATAGTTCACCCAAAAATGAAAATTGTCATTTACTCACCGTTAAGTTGTTCCAAACCTGTATGAGTTTCTTTCTCCTGTTGAACACAGAAGAACATTTTAAAGAATGTTAGGAACCAGACATTTGCTTGTTCCCATTGACTTCATAGTATCATGATCAAAAAGCAGCAAACTTTTTGAAATGTTATTTTTATCCGTTTTATTTTATCAATGATCGCAAGCTAAAATGCTGCTTAAATTCTATAGTTGTTGGGCTGGCTGGCTGAGAAGCTGCCCACCCTACGTACGGTGCCCTCAGACCTCATGCTGTGTCTGCCTAACCTGTACGCCTGTCTGGAGGACCGCAGTGGTGACGTGCGCAAGAAAGCTCAGGATGCCCTTCCCACCTTCATGATGCACCTGGGCTACGAGAAGATGGTCAAGGCTACCGGCAAACTGAAGGCAAGTGGGAGATGCCCTAACCTTGGAGCTGGGCCCAGCCATTACTCCAGTCTTCAGTGTCACATGATCCTTCAGTAATCATTCTAATAATGTGACCCGTTCTGGCAAAATGAGTCTGGGACAAATGTAAATTTTGGTCGAATTTGAGGTTTTCACAAAATTGAGTTCATTAAGCCCTCGTTTATTGATCCCAATGCTCCTAATAGCATTTAAACATCTAAAAGTATCTTTATTTGTACGTTTTCTGAGATGAGTACCTTTCCCTTTTTTAAAAAATTCAATTTTTCTCTGCTCGCAGTATTCCAACTTTGTGAATATTCATTGCGACTTCTCAATTGCATGAGTCTGAACCAATGAAATGTGATTTTCAAAGTCATGCTGATGTAAACCAAACGATCTTTCGCTCACTGACTGACACATCCGCTTTTCGCTCTGACCGACGCCTCTCAGACAGTGCTTGATCCTGATATTCACTCATACACAGAATTACAGTATTTCAAAATATCTTTCTTGGTGAGTATTCAAGCAAGCAGTTATGTATTAAGTGGACGTTTAGTTAACTGTTGGGGAAAAAACATCTGATGTGTAATATTAGATCCGTGTGGTATTGTATGTCTTAATTGTTTGATTAACACTAGTGAAAAAAGTTGAACATATTTTTCCTATAGATATTTGGATTTGACTTGGTGTCTGTCAAATTGGTATTGCCATGGATTTTAAGTTATGGTTGCTATGTGATGTTTTTTTTTTTTTTTTTCTCTCTCTCTCTCTGATTCCAATAAGTTATACATTTTGTAGGTTTTTTTTTTATTTATTTTATTTTTAATAGAGAATGTGAAAACTAACTCATTTTTAAAAATGTGCTCATTGCGACTCATTTTGCCAGCATGGGTAACATGCTAATTTGGTGCTCAAGAAAAGTTTATCAATAACGAAAAGTATTCTGCTGCATAATATTTTTATGGAAACCATGACCAAATAAATGTTGTTCTTTTGAACTTTCTATTCAGAGAATCCTGAATTATTTAAGTAATCTCTTTTTACATTTATTTTTAATGTCCCTTTTTATCAATTTAATGTGTCCTTGTTGAATAGAAGTGTTAAATAAAAGATCTTAGTGACCCTAAACTTATGAATGGTAATGTATATGGTTAATAAGACCATAGAAAAGCAGTTGTGTAATGTCACTCTTGCCCTCTCCGTCTTTCTACAGCCGGCTTCAAAGGACCAGGTGGTTGGCATGCTGGAGAAGGCCAGGGCCTTGATGCCAGCCAAGCCTGCAGCTCCTGGCAAAGCTGCAGCTTCCAAACCCGCCTCCAGTGCTCCTGCTGCCAAACAAGCTTCAGGTTCCCTTTGTTTTCCCTTTGACCACTGCTAACCTCTGCCTGGCTCGTTTGAGCTATTAAACGGGTAGGCAACCGGCCCTTAAGATCCACTTTCCTGCAGAAAGGACATTGGATCTCAAGGGACAGATTTTCCCAGCCCTGTTTTTGAATCATATTTGTTATGTAAAATCAGGTATTCTGAACATGTAAATTAGAAACTCAGATTTGAGACCTGTTAAAGATGCAGGACTCATCTTGAATATCTTTATTTTACAGCTCCAGCCAGGAACCAAAGTCCCAGTGAAGACTTCAGTGAACCAGAACCAAAACCAGACACTAAGAAATCTAAGCCATCTGGTCCTGCAGCTAAAAAGGTGTGGCACATTTCAATGTTTGTTTTGTCTGCTTTTGTAGGGAGTTGCTGCTCATGAACAATTTAAAACCTTGCCCAATCTGTGATCTGAAACACCAGGTCCATTATACACAAAGGACTGTTCATGGGAAGACACTAGCCGTGTTTCCATTACCCTTCAAATTGCGCAAGTTGCGAATTTAAAATATGCCCAATGGAAACGTGTCAATTTCGCAAAAACTCCCATTTATCGCAAAAAAAGTTATGCTCGCATGAGGTCGTTTTTCAGGCAATTTGAAAGAAATATTTTGCAAAACTGCAATGGATACAGTTTTTGCGCATTTACATGTCACCTGATGTAGATGGCGCGGTGTGTTCGGACAGAATACGAGACAGTTCTATATTAAATTCATAAAAGACAAAAAAATTACAGGAATACTGGATTCTAATCCTCAAAGAAATGCCACAATTAAGACCTCGAAGCAGAAATGAGGGAGAAACACCCAGAAACACTCGTGTGCCATTCCAAGTATGAGGCTTTCTTTACCATTAATGCTTGGAAAAAACGCATACGTCTCCTGCGATTAATGATAATGGCCAGTGCAGTGGCTGGGATATACATAAAACTACCAACATCTGTCGCCATGATTTTTGGAATGATTATCGCGTGAGGAAAAAAAAAGACGTTTTAGTCAAATAACAATGGTTAATGGAAACACCGTCATTTCGCAATCGTTTTTTGTCGACATTTAGAAAAAATCGCAAAAGTTTTGCGCAAATCTGTAATGCAACGCCTGTAACGAAACAAATCTGTAACGCGCCTAATGACAGGCTTTTTTTTAACTGTGTAAAATAAAAAAAACTCTTGAAAGTGAATTTAGGGTTATGCCCATTTTTCTAAAGTCTTAAGATGATTTGGGTTCTGTATTTTAGCATTTTAAATGTGTTGCACTCTAAAGTGTCATTTTGTGCACTAGAGAGAGAGCATGGAGCTCAAGGTGAAAGGAGAGAAAGATAATGCTAAACAAAACAGGACATCTAGCAGTGAGAAGGTATTAGTATCTCCTATAGAGCACCGGTGGAGCTGGTGTGAGGTGGCACGTTTTGGTGGGGAAGCACTGCATGTAATGTAAACTGATTCCCAACCCCCTCTATGCACACCTTGGCAATAGAATCGCCATTGGCTAGTACTTTATAAAAAAATAAATTAAAAAAAAGTTTACTCTTGAGCAGGAAAATGTGACTTGTTCGCAACTTGTTTTTTTCCCCTCTCAAACTCAAATTTTATGTGTAGTTTTTTTTTTTTTTTTAAATCCATTTTTTAAACCGTTTAACCAATAGTATTAATTTGTCAAAATTCTTACTGTGGGTTAACGGCATTATGAGCCTCCCTACTATAAAACTTGTCCACATGAGGTACCAGAACTTGAGACTTCGGTGGTTCAGTGTAACAACTGTTTTCCTGTTACTTTAGGGTGTTGTGGGTAAGAAACCTCAAGTTAAAGCTGGGGTTAAGGATGAGGAGGACAGATCTGGCCCCATCTTCATCCTCGTTCCCAATGGTAAAGAGCAGAGGATCAAGGAAGAGAAGGGGTTAAAGGTGAGCAGCCTTTGAACTGTCCACGTGAACATTTGTCCATAGCAACGTTAGGCTCGTCTGTGTGTTTGGTTACCAAATCCCAACTCTTCTTTAGATTCTGAAGTGGAACTTCATGACTCCTCGTGACGAGTATGTGGAGCAGCTGAAGACTCAAATGTCGACATGTCTGCCCAAGTGGCTCCAAGATGAACTCTTCCACTATGACTTTCAGCGCCATGTAAAAGCTATTGGAGTCATGATCGAGGTTAGTCACGTCGTCGCAATTGGTGAGTCTGCAATCATATCAAATTGTGCTAGACTTATAACTTTTATGTTTTTCAGCACATGGAGCCAGAGTGTGATGCTGTGATTAGCTGTCTGGACCTGGTGTTGAAGTGGTTCACCTTGCGGTTCTTTGACACCAACACCAGTGTGCTGATGAAAGTCCTGGAGTTCCTCAAGCTGCTCTTCACCATGCTGAGCAGGAAGAACTACCAGCTCAGCGACTACGAGGCCTCGTCCTTCATCCCCTACTTGATCCTCAAGGTGGGTCTTTATCCATTATCATTATCTTTGGAAGGTTGTCGCTCGGTTTCAACTAATTAGACGTCTTCGTTGTCCAGTCTCTTTGTGAAGCCAATACGGAAGTGACTTAAAGTGCAATTCATCGACTGGCCTGCTAGAGATAGGCTCTAAAGGGGAGTCAATTCCATATATCATCCCCCATGTTAAAATGCGTTGTCGAGTATCGAGAGAATCTGTTTTTCAGTTTTCCTCTGAACATGCACTCCAAAAAGCAACGAAATTGTCACATCCATGAGTTTTCAGATTTAAAAACGTCTATAGATATAGAGGCAACACTCGTTCTGCGGTAACGTTGCTCTCACAGAACAGATACGAATATGCATATTTAACTTTTCAGTGTTAAATAAAAAGTACCGTCAAATAAAATCCTGCAGGTGTCAGTGCTTTCTTCGTCCATGCCATAAATGCACATCCTTGAATGAGCGTGGATTTCCAACGCATTTACTTTAGGTAATATCTATAGACCCATTTGAGAGGCAGCCAAAATCAGAATTTAAAATGGACAGAATAAAGCTCTAGTCTCTACGAACTTGACGTGCGATGCCGTGCTGACTGTCATGTATGCGCATGAATCACTGTCGCGCATGAATCATTGTCACGCAAGCTCAGATCAATATTTGAAGTTACTGCATAAAATATTTTAACTAGCAGAATACAGCATCACGACACTATAATAGTTCAAAGACATAGCTAAAAATGAGACTATTTCAAAGGGAAAAAACATCAACTTTATTGGCTCTATTGAACTCTATTGGCTTTACATCAAGTCAGCTATCACTTAAGCGCGGGGCCCTGTGCTGTGACGATACTGCTAGTAGCATATAGCATTAGCTTCTAAGCCTGAGCAAACTCAAAACTTTCAGCAACCAGTCACCTCAGCTCCACCCACGTCCCGCCTCTTTGCTCATTTTCTGTTATCTGGGATTGACACGCGGTGACGCGCTGCAAAGATGGCGCCGGCTGGCTCCGCCCACTTAAGGCTTCAAAAATGCTCTTCAGAAACATACGTGTGACGTCACAGACACTACGTCCATATTTTTTTTTACAGTCTATGGTTGAAACGCATCCTAACATTGTCCTTTTCTGTGTCCTGTCCTCTACGCAGGTTGGAGAATCAAAAGATGTGGTACGCAAAGATGTCCGTGCTATTCTGACGATGTTGTGTAAAGTCTACGCAGCCAGTAAAGTCTTCCCTTTCCTTATGGATGGAACCAAATCAAAGAACTCCAAGCAGAGATCTGGTAAATGCCCATGGATTTGATTTCTCAAACATAAACCTAAAAACAGCCATTTTACAGTAGTGTCTTTATGACTTTTTGGTTTTATTTGTTCTTCAGAATGTCTCGAGGAGCTCGGATGCCTGATTGAGAACTTTGGTATGAATGTGTGCCAGCCGACTCCGGCCAAGGCTCTTAAAGAAATCGCCATTCACATCGGAGACCGTGACACTACGGTCCGCAATGCTGCTCTCAATACGGTCGTGGCTGTCTACAACACCTGTGGAGAGCAGGTCTTCAAACTCATCGGCAATGTAAGACGCCAGTTACCCTCAGACATGATGATCAGACAGTAATGAATAGTGGTCGCCACCTGTAATAAAAGTGAAAGGTTCATGTTGGATGTGATTTTGTGCTAAACTCAACTTTAATTGTTTTGTCATTGTCAAGCTCTCCGAGAAAGAAATGAGCATGCTTGAGGAGAGAATCAAACGTTCGGCCAAGAAGACGCCCGCGCCCTCAACCAAACAGGAGCGACCCCAGAGAGAGCAACCCACCAATCCCAATGCAACCTTCCTCCGCAAGCCTGCTCAAGAGGAAGTGCCCAACAAGCTCAAGTATGTACCGTTAGGTCTTCGTACTTTTCATCAAGCCATGCACTCTTAGATGATCATTTGAAATGCAAGGGTAATGGGCAAGTTTGCCAAAATGCCAATTCTTCACCCATGTGTAATACTTTCTAGTCTAATTCTGTCTCGTTTCATTCTTTCCTCTTGTGTCATTGCATGTAGTTTCTTAATCCTGAGCCTTTCTCCTCTTCTCTTACTATTCTTTTCTTTTCTTCGCTGCCCTCCATGGACAGAATAATGTATCGCACTTACAGGATGTAAGTACTGCCGTACTGCTGTAGCCATGCTCACAAGGCATCTGACATCCTGGAGGTCTAGAGATCACACAAAAAAAACTGGACTGAAATATTAGGGAGAATATTAGATTATACGGTTAATTTGATATAGCTAAATATTTTTCAGCCTCGTTTGATATGTATTTGTGATTTTACAATTGTTTAATGTAAGGAGTAAAATGCAGTACATATAGTTTTAACGCAAAGCACGTTTTCACAGTAATTCACAATCAATAATGAAAAACTACATTTATGCACTATATTATATTTATTCACCAATATACTAGTGAAATCCGTTATATATTTAGTTTGGTAAACAGGAAGATCTCATGCTCGCAAGGCTGCTTTTTATTTAATATAAAACAATATTTTGGTGGATAAATTGTAATATTACAAATTTTATTAAGCTGAATTTTCAGCAACCATTAATAGTCTAAGATCGTGATTTTACTGCTCAAGAAATATTTCATGTTATCAAACAGTTGTGCTGCTTTTTGTTTGTGTGGAAACCTTTTTTTTCATGATTCTTATAATAGAAAGTTAAAATTCGACAGCATTTCTGAAATGTATACATATACTTGTGAAATGTTTAATACAAACTTAAGTGAGGGCACAAATGGATCAATGAACCAGTTTTAATTTCGGTTAATTGAAACGCAGTTTGAACTTTACAAAGGGATCAAACAAAAAATCATTGTAAGTGGATATATGCTTTAATACTTTCTTTTTTGCTGGTACTGAATCAGAATTTGGGGGGATAATTAAAAAATGCAGAAGAAGTGACGGTTTCCTCCATTTTCAACAGTCAAGCTCGGGCGCAGAACGCTCACTTGGAGCAGTCGTCTCCTTCCATCCCTAAAGAGTTTCAGCTGGATCTGGACGTGTTCGAGAACAACCACACATGTGCCAGTGATATCCCTGACCTGGTGCAGCACAAACTGGATGAAGTTCTAGAGCCAGTCATGATTCCTGAGCGCAAGTAAGAGTTACACTCAAAACAAGACCTCTATTGTGCTAGTTAAATGTATATTACATGCAAATATTTTGCCTTCGGAAATGCTGTGGTGAATCACTCTTGTTAAATGGTTTAAATCCTATTTTTGGTGTTTTCAGGATTCGTCCGGTCTCTCCACATTTCGACGACATTCACAATAGTACTGCCTCCACCATCAACTTCGTCATCTCACAGGTGGCCAGTGGGGACATTAACACTAGCATCCAGGCCGTGGCACAGGTGGGTGTCCTGCTTCAATGGTTTGGATATCCCACCTTCATGTTCATAGAATTTATATGCTTTTAGTTACACCCTGTTATAGCCAGGGGCAATGTTTCTAGAATGATGGGGTTTTGGCCCAATTAATATACGTAAGACATTTTCCCTGTGACATCCTGCAGATTGATGAGGTCTTTAGACAGGCGGACAAAGCGGAAGCCATGTCTGGACACATCGACCAGTTCCTCATCGCCACCTTCATGCAGCTGCGGCTCATTTACAACACGCACATGGCCGACGATCGACTGGACAAAAAGGACATCTTCAAACTCTACAGCTGCATCATCGGAAACATGCTCTCTGTGAGTGCTGCTTTACTTTTAGTTTGGGGAAGAGAAATTCTGCATAGAGGAATTTCTGAACACCTCGTATTGTATTGCCAGAAACAATCCGCTTTTGTTTGCAGAAAATCATTTTCGCATTAAAATGCATTGAGTGTCTGCAAAGCGAACAAAAGTCATTGTTCATTGGTGTGCTGAGTCACTGTGTGTCTGTTTCCAGCTGTTCTCGATGGAGAGTCTTGCACGGGAAGCCTCCATGGGCGTCCTGAAGGACCTGATGCACGGGCTGATCACGCTGATGTTGGACTCCAGAGTGGAGGACATCGAGGATGGACAGCAGCTCATTCGCTCTGTCAACCTGCTTATGGTTCGAGTGCTGGAGAAATCTGACCAAACCAACATTCTAAGGTTAGCAGTGCAGCTCTGCTGTGATCCAGGCCACCTCCAGGAACCTTCAGTGTTTTTACAGCATTGTACACTAAACAGACTGTAATCGATGGTTGTAGATTAAAGGTCATGGTTTTCTTTCCAGTGCTTTGCTGTTGTTGCTGCAGGACAGTCTCATCAGCACCGCCGGCTCCCCCATGTTCTCCGAACTTGTCATGAAGGTACAACTATCACTTCGTTAAAATATCAATATGCATATATGCACAAACAGTGATATCATACAAACATGACTGTTTCATGTTTCATTCAGTTTCCACGCTTCAGTCAAATCACGATGGCTAAAATGATTTAATTAGCTATTACTTTTTATAGAACTTTATTACCCACCCATAAGTCATGTCAATTAAGTGGGAAATATTTAGGTGGGACCTTCATTTTCTTTTGATGTTTTATTTTATTTGAATCATTAAAATAAATTGGTTCAATTCCACTTTGCTTAATTGCTTAATTCCACTCACGCACCCAAAAAGGTCATTTCAGAGGTAGAGAAAATTACATTTAAACATGGGTGCATGACGTGCACTGATGAATCCTACGCAATAATGCATCGTCATTTTATCTTAATTGCACTTTTCTGACTAGTAAAAACCATTACCATAATTAAACTCAGTTTGGAAACTATGAATGCTCACAGTTGACTTCTGTGACATCTAAAAACAAAACTGGCATCAGCCTGAACAGTTAAAAATAGTTACTTCAACACATTTCATCTGCCTTTTTATTAGCTGATAGTCTTTTGTTTTTAGAGATTAAAGAAAACCATTCACATCTATATTCATCCACAAAATATGGCAGCACTAATTATTTCTGAGTCTACCAAGTCAGTGTTATTGTAAACAAACGGTATTATAAAAAACATTTTCTGTAATTAAAATAAATCTGTAATAAAATATAAATATTAGATGGCAAAAAAAAAAAATCCCAAGGCAACAATTATTTTAAAGTACTAAATTTACTAAACTAGTATTATTATTAGTTGTATTATAGTATACATAATGCTAATATACACTACATGCATAATACATACAAAAAAGTTCTTGAAATTGTTTTGCTCTCATATGTTCTCTGCAGTGTCTATGGAGAATGATCCGTTTCCTGCCTCAGACCATCAACAGTATTAATCTGGACCGCATCCTGCTGGACGTGCACAACTTCATGAAGGTTTTCCCCAAAGAGAAGCTCAAACAGCTCAAGAGTGACGTTCCCCACCGGACACTGAAGACACTGCTGCACACGCTCTGCAGGCTCACCGGATCCAAGGTACGCTTGACACCATAATCGAGCCTGGAAGTTCTCCACGAAACTTTGCTTTTGCTGAAAGTGATCCGTCAATGTCTCTCTCAGATATTAGATCACATGTCCATGATTGAGAACCGCAATGAGTCCGAACTGGAGGCGCACCTGAGGCGGGTGGTCAAGCATTCTGTAAACCTGTCGGGACTCAAGTCTGACAAGAGCACAGAGAAGGGCGCCCTCAGATCGGTATGTTCTGCTGAGTCTCAACTGAAACATTCATCTTATGAAGATTTCAGCGGTTGATCTGGTTTCTTCAATTGTATTTCAATTTGAATAGGATGACAAAGTGATCAAGGCCAAAGTGAGTGACATCCTGTCTGAGATCTTTAAAAAGATTGGCTCAAAGGAGAACACTAAAGAGGTAACACTGCAGCCTTAGAAAGTGTTGTCTAATGTTGTGGGAAATAACAGGGCTGAGCATTGGCATGTACTATATCTGATATACTGTACATCCAAATTAATCTATTTCACAAGCTCACGATTCGATGTGAATCGAAATCGTGAAATGTCAATGCCCAGCCATAGGAAATAACCAGAATAATTTGCCATTGTTTACTTGATGCGTTATTCAAGCGAGGATGTTGTTTGTCAGGGTCTGACGGAGCTGTATGAATATAAGCAGAAGTACTCAGACGCAGACCTCGAGCCCTTCTTGAGGAACACGTCCCAGTTCTTCCAGAGCTACGTGGAGCGAGGACTTCGCATGATTGAGTCTGAGCGTGAAGGAAAGGGCCGAATCCAGACTTCCACAGGTGAATCACCAACCTTTAGAAAACCTCTTCATGTTTTCTTGTTGTCATAGGCAACACATGTCATAGGCAACACATGTCATAGGCTTCATTTATTTTTCTGTCTCACTGAGGTGTGTCTTGTGTCTCAGTCATCCCTCAGCACAGCACAGACTCGTATCTGCCGGCCTCCGGCGCTGTACCCATCAGCAGTAACGGAGAAGATCTGAACGCCGCCGCTTACTACGAGAGACTGAAGATCTTACGGCAGCGCCGCGGCCTTGAGAACTCAACGGTTCGTCTCTTATTAACTTAAGTCCAGACACTATTGACTACAGTTATTGACTCATTTCATCATCATATTGCTACAATCTTTAGGTAATGAAACTGTATTGGATTCACATAAATCAGCTCATTTGCATTTAATATCAGTTACATTTTTGGACTTGTGGCATCCAGCTTTAGACTATATTTTGAAAGCATTCTTTAATGACTAATTAGTAAAACAGTAAAAAAAAAAAAAAGATCAGTAAAATTTATTTTTCTTAATACAATAAATCACAAAATTGTTAAAAGTATTAAGTCTTATTGCCATGTGTTTTAATAACAAATAATTATCAATTACAGTGAATCTAAAAATATTGATCATTTATGCATTATTTCTTTAACAATTCTAGGATTTATATAAGTCGTTTTAATAGCTAACAATTCATGTAAATCAAATATTTTTTTATTGTTTATTTTTTATTGTAACTATTTGACATTAACAAATTCTTAACTAAATTTTAGAATTTTAAAATTGAATTATTAAAGTATCAATACATAACAAAATTGTTTTTATTGATATTTGCTTTAATTATTGGTGAGAAATATTAGTCAGGTGTTGCACGCTTATTTTTCATAAGTCCTAAAAATTAGTACGGAATTGTTAATGCATTAGATTTAATTATTAATTAATGAATAAAATAAACTGATGATAAACATTAGTCTAATGTTAAAATGACAGAAAATCCTACTTAAATTTATAAACAATACCTTTCAAATTTTAGAACTTCACATGTTTATTAATTATGTCCAAAAGGTATTGTAAATATATTAAATATCATGGAGTATAAAAATGTAGATTTTCGGAAATTGTTCTTGATAAACAGTCTAATGTTAAAGGTGCAGTGTGTGATTTTTTTTTTTTAACGACATCTAGCGGTTCGGTTGCGAGTTGCACTAATGGCTCCGCCCACTGCTCATCCCTCCCTTTCGAATAAGCTACGGTGGCTAAAACGGGACAAACATATCGTCGACTGAGACAGAAGAGAATAGCCAGAGTAAGCCGAGAGTGTGTAACATTGTCACTGTTTCTGTACCACAGTCCATTATAAACCACATCATGGATAAAGTTTACAAAGCCATAGTCAGGTGAGGGTCTTAATATATAATATAATAATAGTAATCAGCTGATCGTCTCACAAACGTAACCAGCACATTTCTCCCCACATAGCAAACCCATAATACAGCGAGGGAGAAGAACCACATGAAACTATGCAACTTTTTTTTTCTAACAGGGTAGTAAAAGTTTAGCTGGCTAATATGAGCTTACTGTGGCTGAGCTGGTTAAAGCATAAAGCCTTGTTTAAACTCGACGCGTCCGCATGAGCCCAAAGGTGCGTGCGGCAAAAATGACATGATTGTAACAGCGCTCGCACGCCTCCGCATCCCTTAGACACCATTTACTATATACAATGTAGGCTTTTTTTCTCTGATTTTGAAAACTCTTCGCGAACAACTTAAAATGCTTCCAAGATCGACTTGTCGCGATCGACGGGTTGGTGATTCCTGTAACATACTGTTTTACAGTCAATGAAAAGAGTACTCGGCTGTCTCACGAACGCAACCAGCACATAGCAAAGCGCGGCCATAACACAGCGAGGGAGAAAACTAAGTTACATGAAACAATCCAACTACATATTTTACACCACTGACAAGGGAAAGCCACTACTCACGGTGTCTATCTGGCTTCTAGCTTTCTGCGGCTTCTCTTTCAATGTAGTGACGAAACGCGCTCTGTAGCGCTGTGTGTTCGCTGTCGGCTACGGTAGAAACATGACGTCACAATATGTCAACCTTCATAGAAGGGGATTCCCGCGCCTATGTAGATATAAATGACTCATTCTAAGGTAATACAAACTTAACGGTTCATTAAGTAAGGTCTTTATACACCACTAAACACATAGTTATGGATCTTATATTGCATTTCTGTCAATAGATCCACAGAAATATTACACACTGGACCTTTAACCAATTCACCTTTGGCTAAGCCCCTCCCCCTTAGTTACTGTCGCTATGTCCGTCAAGCTACGCCGCTCTCACTCCACACCATGTTCTCTCGCAGTGAAAAACACATCGCGGGGCAGAGAGGAGACTGACAACACGCTGACAGACCAGGTTACTTTTCGGTTACTTTTGATATTAAACAGTCTCACCTTTAAAATGTGGTCATTTTTTTTAAAAGAAATTTAAACAATAAATAGTAGCTACCGCTTTGTGGCTCTTTAATGTGTATGACAGATCGCTGTAGAGCCTCAGTTGAAGCTGCTCGTGATTCGATCATCTCTTCCTTCTAGTTCATTTATAGCATCAAATAAACATGAATGAACATAAGAAGGAATGTTGTTTTAACCGCGGAAAGGCGTCAGTACACTCCGTTTTTCAAGTTCAAATTCTCCCATGTTAATCTACTATCTCTCCTGACTGCTTTGTCGGACAAAATGGCGGATGGTGAAGTATGATTGGTCAGGTCACCTGTCAATCAAGCTCCCTGCCAAAGGTCAATTACAGTAAATCAGAAGTGTTTTCCTTATTGATAATGTTTGATAAATTTAACTACTTTTTAATATTGATTAATTTAATTAGTAGTAATACTAATATTTGAATATATAGTTGTTGTTTTTTTACGTATTGCTACTTTAACAACTAAGATTTAGGAATAAAATGATTTGCAACTCCTTGTAATATGTTGTAAATAAAACTGTTCTCCTGCAGCCGGAGGAAGACCGACCTCCTCTCAGCTCTCTGAGACCATCGGTGGCCTCCTCCACAGACATGCTCCACAGCAAACTGTCCCAGCTGAAGGAGTCCCGTGAGCACTTACAGCAGGAGCAGTCCCACTCCCACAGCCCCACCCGCTCGTCCTCCCCCGCCTCCAACCTGGACGACCTCAAAAAGAGGCTGGAGAGGATAAAGAGCAACCGGCAGTAGATCAGCGCCTCTTCATTTTACGCTAACGCACTAGATAGTCAGCCGACTCCCCCTAAACTCCATCCCAACGTCTTTCAGGGTAAAAGCGTGCATAGATTACGGTTATGCGAAATAGGATGAAAAATAAATAACTCGGTCTGTCTACGTTGTATAATATTAAGTAAACATTTTCTGTATGTTAGTATTGTGCAGTTGTTTTTGTACATATGTTGGCTAACCTTACCAGGCTTTTACGTGTCATTTAGGGTTTTCAGTGTACAGCTTTCTTGTGCAGAATGCTGTAATGTGTAACTGAAGCTTGTTTTGGTTTTTTAAATAGACATTTTTGAGAAATCTAAATTAATGTCGCTTTCACTTGGTCTCAACTCCTATCTGTTCAACACTGTTTGCCATTTTTGCTGTTTTCTTTCTGCTCTCTCTCTCTCTCTCTTCCAAGCATCTCTGAAGCTCTCAACTATTGAAGGATTGATTCCTTTCTTTTAAGGAGCATGGCATGAAGTACTGGATCTTTCTTTTTATGTAAATAAAGTTTGCATTACTAAAGGCTGTTAATTCAGTTTTTCTTTTTATAATATTCCCAATATTTAGCACTCAGTAGAATGTTGGTTATTAATGCATTGTTTTTTTTTATTACCCAACTGGGATTAGTGTTGAAGTGTTGCTATTAAGTTTAAGTGTATAATCTATAGTGAAAATGGCAATAAAGATTTTTTTTTTTTAATATAATTTAACAAACTACAGTGTTCTTCTGAATTTATTTTCTTCAAATGACTATGTAGGGCTATGCAATGCACAATACTATTACAATATAGATTTATGTAAAGCAGTCTATTGAATAGTATTTTATTACACAGCCCTAAAAGATTGGGGGAAAAGATTATTCCGCAAGGGTGCATTAAAATGATAAATGGTGACAGTAAAGGCATTTACATTGTTACAAAACTTATTCAAATAAGTGGTTCTTTTACACTTTTTTTTCGCTCCAAGGATATTAAGCAGCACAACTGTTTTTCAACATTGATCATTCTTGAACAGCAAATCAGCATATTAAAATTATTTCTGAAGGATCATGTGACACAGACTAGATACGATGCTGAAAATTCACAGGAATAGATTTCTATAAATTAATTCTTAAAGGGGTGGTTTATTCTGATTTCACTTTTCTAACTTGTTTGTATAATATTCCTGTTTGATTATACCATTATATATTGTGACATCACTAACCCTAAAATTTAAATAAACCTTCCCCTGGGAACAGCCAGTCCATGTTGAGAAGAGGTAATGTTGACACTTCTTGAGTCTCCATCATTGTCCGACTCCAGTTGAAACAAAAGGCAGAACAACAGTTTCTGGCATTTTAGTGCTAGTCTGTGAGGTAATCGGAGCTGCTAACACACATGAGCTCTTGAAGCTCCGCCCTCTGGGGCGGGAGCACCACCTCATTTGCATTTAAAGGGACAGACATGAAACGATCTGTTTTTACTGACCCTCAAAATAGACAATTTTAACATGTTGTAAAAAATTATCCGTGGGGTAGTTTGAGCTAGAACTTCACATACACACTCTGGGGACATTAGATACTTATTTTACATCTTGCAAAAAGAGGCTTTATACCACCACCTTAAATATCTCAATTTTAAAGTGTCTGTATTTTTGATCAAACAAATGCAGCCTTGGTGAGCATAAGAGACTTATTTCAAAAACATTAAAAAAAAAAAAATCTTACTGACCCCAAACTTTTGAACAGTAGTGCATAATTGTGACTTAGCCACTTGACATTGAACAACTTCTGATTGTGTATCAGTTATTGTCTCGGCATTTGTCAAAAAGAAAATAACCTTTCAAATGATGCAACAGAACATTTTATTGAGCTCACATGTGACGGTTAGAGATATGTCCTGAAAGATAGTGTCCCAGATCGTCACATAGGAAGATTGTGTGGTAGGCCGCTAGGATGCACTTGTCTTGTCACATTTAGTGACTGGCCAACTTTGAATGTCTTTTTAGATTCTCCACCAGGGCCAGATACTTCTGAGGTGCCCTCTCCTTGTCTACAAAAACAACATACAGATTTACTGTTAAAGCAAAATGTACCAACGTGCTTGTTCGCAAGCCCATACGCCTCCAAATGAATTAGCTACAGTTGGTTAATTTGGATACAGTTGTATCGTTTTCAAAAACTAAATGAGATACTCCAAAAAGTTGTCATAACAGAATTCGTCAAAATTTGAGATGCGTACCGACTGAGTCTCATTTTGAGGATGCGGATCCTGAACATGGCTTCAGAGTAGTAGGCGAGGTAATCGTCCTCGTCCTCAGCGGTCAAGGTGAGCTTGCTCTTCTGGTACCACTGCTGCTTCTTCTGCAACTCCTCTTTCTCCTGAACAAAGAAGTTTGAGATGATTTCAATTCACTAGAAGTGGATTCTGGCCCGCTTTGCCAGAAAGACCTGTGAACAGTGTTTCCATCCCTTTAAGTGGTGATTTATCTATTCAACATAAAAAAAAATAATTCAAATTCAGCCAATCAGATTGAAACGGCTAGCTAGCTGCAATTATGAATTTATGCAGTATTTTAAGAAGGTGCTATATCTTCTTGACTGAACTAACTTGCCTTATGGATTCTGCTCTTGATAAGGCTGGTTTTGTTATTACGCAGCTGGTTAAACTCAGTCAGACTGTCTGTCTTCAACGGAAGTGCTTCCTGGTGTGTGAGGGCTTCTGGTTGTCCCAGTCTGGCCTGGAAAGGAGCCAACAGGTCCAGCTCTATCTCTTTCTGCTGCTGCTGCTTCTTTTCTTTCGCCATACGTTCCTGAGGAACGAAAGGAACCAGAGGTAGGTGGTAGTTTGGATCAGTGCGATGAAAGTGGTGGACCGTTTAAAGCCTTGATTCACCTTTTCTTCCATGTGCTGATGGGCCATCTTGTTCCTCATAGTGTTGTATATAGAGATCAGCAGATCAGTATTACTTTCCTCCTTTTTTCTCGAAGAAAGAATGGACTTCACCTGAAACACACACGCTAACTGTCAATATGATTGGCTAAACAAAAACATTTGTTGTGGTACTTGTGAACTGTAATACCTCTTTTTCCGAATCTCTGATCCGAAGTTCAACGTTCTCCTCGTCTTTCATCAATTCCACAAGCATTTCATACAACTGCAAGTTCTTGTAGGGTTTCGCAGAACGATCCACCTGAACATGCGAAATGAAATTAGCCGTAAACACAAAGACAACAAAATATGAACCATAATATTGATATTTAAGTTCTCGTGACAGTTCTCTTTCCTTTTCCAGCGAAAATGCTGTGACATGACAAAATCACAGCAAATCAGAACATATGTTATGCTTAAAAAGACAGTTCCAGCCTGATCACAAGAGAAAATGTAAGTATTTTAAAAAGTTGCAAGTTCGTACAAATTTATATAATTGGATTCGTAGAAAAGCATACTATTTGTAATAAACTACTCCCCTAAACCTAACCCCCAGTGACGAAATAGCTGGTCATACGAAAACGTACAAACATGATCATACAAAACGAGATTGAATGAAATCATACGAATTCACCACCAGTTTGTCACCAGACAGCGTAAAATAGTTAAGAATTGTCATGAGACTGTGTTGGACAGTTCACACAAAAATTACAATTCTATCATTTACTCTTTTTTACTTTTTCTTCAGTGAACAGAATTTGGAGTCAAAGATTTCTATAAAATTCAGTTGTTTAGAGTCAGATTTGAACCAATGAGATTTTACTGTGGGTGGAGTTATACATTGTGAATTGACAGAAATAGAAATGTCTTCTCGCTTTTCCATTTTCTACATAACTGTTTTCTCTTCATTTCTCATTAGGATTTTAGTCTCATATCGCTATGACTTACTCTCGTAATTTTAACTTTATTCTCAAAAAATATTCCTTAATTTTTGTAATGTTTTGATTTTATTCTCAAAACGTTGACTTTATCATAAAAAGGTCTATTGAGATTTTTCTCAAAGCATTGTCTTTGTTTCTTGCATGTTTTGTATGATCTGTTTTTTTAAGGTGCCAACAAAACACTGTTGTATTACTTTGATCATGGAACTGACAAAAGTAATTCTTTATGTGTGACATCAGACCTGAAAGCCAGAAACCATCTGTGGAGTAAAAGCTTGTGCTTTCTGCGAGTCTGCCGCTTCTTTGGGTTTCCTAAAGTTGAGCCAAGCTGGGATGATCCTGTCGTCCTCTAGATGATAGGTCACCTGGATCCGTCTGTCAGACATCATAAAGACCCGTTCAGCCACATCTTTACTCGCCGGCTTAGAAGGATCTCTGTGGAACCGCTCCTCCACCCTCTGTTGGAGACCCCCCCAAAAATGTCCATTTTTGTTTATTGTTAGCAAGGTCACTAGAAGCAAATTATGTAGCTTTTAGTATACTGTTGGTTAATGTTATACCAGCAAGATAATATAAGGTTAAACTGCTTAAAGATTAAAAGTCAAGCCTGTTTGTTGAGAGAGCATTACCCTTAGAGGCCGTTGTTCAAAAGCCTCTCCAGCCCAAATCACTTTGACTTGATTTCCGTAAACAACATGCCGATAAAAGAGGAAGTCAGTCCGATCTTCAAATGTTTCTGTCATTTCAAAAGGCTTTTCGATTCTTCTGGCTAGACCGTCAGTGCGAGTATGACTATAAAAGTCCATCTGACGCTCCGTCTCAGGAACTAAAGTGACGTACCTGTGGTCTAAACAAAATTAAACTTTTAAAATGCCAGGCTTGTTTTTTGTGAACTGATGTCTAATTTGCTTACCAAACCCACACAGGAAAAAATGCAATGTGATTTCATTTAAATTGAAAATAATCAATTTTCTAAACGATGTTTTATTAACAAAGTTCGGGAGGAGCACGTTCAGTTAATTAACACGAGTGGAGTGCACTCAGCAATCAATGATAAGAGGTATATATAGATTCACCAATCTCACCTCAATCCATTGACAGTTAAGCAGCATCTCTCCACCGCCCCTTCTCCACACTTCTAGTCCTAACCACTTACATACGGGGGGGGGGGGGGTACTCTGGGTTCGGACCAAACTCCGAGCTCGGAGCCCTCCCCCCGGACAGCATGCCAAATACGCATTAAACCTTATACACTCTAATTGTATGTAAGTGTGAACTCGTGAATTAATCTAATTTTTGTTGAGCAGTACCCCCAACCCCAAGAGCCCTGACACAATCTGAGCAAAACTGGTATTATTAAAGTTGACGAGTCATCAGTAATGAAACGAGTCATGCTTACTGACATCGGTAATATATAGAAAATGTGTGTTCGATTACATCTGAGAGCATCCCTTCTTCCAGGCCTGAAATGCTCAGATGTCACATTGCTGTCTGTGTGAAGTTCTCTTTCGTCAAGACAGTCACCTCGGTGACTGAACCATTCCTTAATGGTGCTGGGTTGTGTGCCTGATAAAAAAAAAGAGTGTCAACACAAGCTAAATGCTAAAATAACATGCAAATAAATATATAAATAAATAATGTTTATTCAGAATATTTTTAATATTTTAATATGCATAACATTTATTTACTAAAGTGACAAAGTGAGAATTTTTGCTTAACATGTCAACACACAGGTTAAAAGACTAAACCAACATGCTTATAAAAAATAAATGAAAAAAATATATTTTTAATTATTGTTAATTAAATTTAAATAATAATAATTAATAATGATAAAGTATTATTAATACATTTTACTTTTTTAGGCATTATTTTTGTTTTGGGTGAACTACGCCTTTAACATGATTTTTTTGTTAATTTAAATGTACATGATCAACATGACGAGGCATGTTTTATTATGTTGAAAACAAAAACATCTGCAAAGGTCTTACAATCAAGGTCTTTATAAATGGTGAGTTTGGTCACAAGACCGTCTTTCAGAAGGTAAGGGGCAAACTTCTCCAGCTTGGCTTTCCTGTACTGGACAACCTTCATACCCCCTGGAAAACGCATTTCCATATCTATAAAGATACAAAATAAAAACAGAACATTGATGATTAATTCTCCTTAAGAGATAGTGGGATGAAATGCTGTGTGTGAGAGTGAGAACTTGACCTGGGGGTGAAATATCTATTTTCATCACCCAAGATGGAGGCATTTCAAACACTTTCAGCTCATCCATTTCCTCCTTGAGAAGAAAAAATAATAAGTGATTACATCTGATCTAATAGATTCTTAGCAGGTTAAGTGTGGAATGGGCCCTTCAACGGTTAAAGGGATAGTTCCCCCAAAAATGAAAATCTCTCATCATTTACTTACCCTTAAGTTGTTCCAAATCTGTCTACATTTCTTTGTTCTGTTGAACACAAAGGAAGATATTTTGATATCTTTAGACTATGGAAGTCAATGGTGCTGCATTACAACTGTTTGGTTACAAATATTCTTCAAAATATCTTCATTTCTGTTCAATGGAACAAAGAAATTTATACAGGTTTGGAACAACATGAGGGTGAGTCAATGTAAATGTATATTTTTGGGTGAACTGTCTCTTTAAATCAATAATGGGATAAAAAAAAAAGAAGAAAAAAAAAACAGTTTATATGTACTTCTTCCTCATCTTCTGACTCTTGGAGTGTCTTTGGTTCAGAAATGTTTGACATAGATTGGCTAGTAAGGCCACACAGCATATACTCCCACTTTGATAGATCGCCCATGTCAAAGGTCATCTCCTGCAGACACAAACAGACCCAGTGAACTTTCCAATGCTTGTCATCCTCACATTAATATCACATCCACACTAAGAGACACTGACCCCACAACCGAAAGTGCAGTCTTGCTTGTTGACCCAGTAGTTTTGATGGTTCCAGACGCTCTCTATGCCCAGAAAGTTCTCATTCGTGGTGGAGTAGCTCTTGCCTGTCAGAGGGTCAATGAAGAAGTTCTCAGGTTCCTCCCGGTTCCCTGAGAGCACCAGAACCCAGCTGTGAACTCTTAAGCCCAGTAGAGGGTCAGGTGGTGGACGTTCTTTCTCCTGTTTAAAAGGAACCGGTGAAAATCCAAAACAAAAACTACTGAATTTCTCTAAAACATTCTCTGTCCAACCTTCTGAAGTCTCTCAGCTTCCAGTTGTTCCTTCAGTGCAGCTTCTTTAGCTTCTGTGTGCCGTTTCTCCTCTTGATGCTTTTCAAAGGAGCTGTACAAGTCGCGTGGGGGTTTCACAGAGTATTTCCTCAATGTCTTCTTCGGTTCCTCTGTTTTCCCCTGAGAAGATCATACAAAATGATCCATAACATGAATTCATCCAGTTTAGGTTTTCAGAAGTAACTGATTTCAATACGACCACTCAAGGAAATTGGTGTTAAAGCTGTGGTCTTCAACAAATGGTCTACAACCTCTAAGGTATCTGTGGAATCTGTGGACATTCTTCAGAGAGCCTGCTCAAACTACACTAAACATTATTACTTAAAAAATGTTTTTATATTTCATACTTTTGTACTTAAATTTCACTAAGTAACTGCAAGTAGCATTAAAGGTGCAGTAATGTCTAAGAAACGCTGTTTAAAGTCTTCGCTTTATTTCTCACAAAGCATTATTTTGTTTAGCTTCAGCTATGATAAAGAGACGGGATATCCCCCCTTGTATTGCAGTTTCCTGCATTTCGGGGCTTGAGCAATGAAGGGTGGAGTGTTTTTTTTTTGGTATTGATTTCAAATATCAGTGTTTCTCAGAAATTGCTTACTGCACCTTTAAATTAACCGTGACATTCTGAAGTAGGAAGACTGAAATGGTATTTCCTTGTAAAACGTACTCCAAAATTTATTTACAACTTAATTTTTTCAAAACTGAAAAACTGAAAATTAAAGTGTAATTTTTGTGAAAATATATAAAAATATTTGGAAATACAAAAATACAATATTACATTTAACCCCTTAATTAAAAATAAGAGCTAAAGTTCAGCTAAAGGTTGCATTGTCCTACCATATTAAAATAAGTATGTAAAAAGTCATATTAAGTAAAGTAAAATCAAGCAATGTAGAAATATATGGTCATTTTATATCAATAGATTATGACTAACTACATGAATAAATGTAGGATAATTTATGTAATTTATAATTTAAAGCATGTAAATACATTAATATGGTTTACATGTCACAGGTCGGGCTTAAAATCAATTCTCAATTTTATTTAATTTCCTGCTCTCTATCAGTGATATTTATTTTAGTATCGAGATATTATTATACGTTTTATTAATATTTTTTAGAATTTTTTATTTGTATATTTTCATTTTAAAGTTTTAGTAATTGTGTTGTTTTTGTCATTTTTAAGTTTTTTTATGTCTTATAGTGTTTTTTTTATAGTGTTTTTATTTTATTTTTAGTTATTTAATACATCAAGTTAAAATAAAATAAAATGAGAAATGTTGCATTGGCAACTATCTGAAAAAATAAGTTATTTGATTTGATTTCAGTTAAGGTTTTAGTTTCTGCTTTGTATATCTATCCGCCAAGGGGCCTGAAAGAGGTTGAAAACCCATTTTAAAGTCATCATCACATATAAATGATCAAACAAACTGACTGATGAGTTGATGAGTTGTTTAAATTTGCATGCCATAAAACTTGTTTTACATGCAGTGTGTGATTTAGTGTATGGTTTTAACGCCGTCCGTACTTGGATTTGAGTCTGCAGTAAGGGACATTCTTGCCGTGACTGATCGAGAAGACACATCTCTTTAGTAGCGTACCCACTGATGCAGTAAGCGTTGTATCCTGCGCCCAACAACAGGCTACACAGCACAGTGGAGAAATCAAAACATGTGCCTCTCTGAGTCTGCAGAACCCAGGTGGGTGATGACATCTGCTTGGGCTAAATAGAACAGACATTAAATAAAAAACATGTTTTCGAGTCCAAAAGGCGAAAACAACCCTCATATGTCAAGTTAGATCAAGCTAAACGCAATTAATAGTGAAACAGTCGGAAATTCTCACAAGTTCAAATGGTGGATCCAAGAGCTCCAACGAGAGATAATCAGACACAAAAATAGCACATCCCTCCCAGTCGTATAGCTCAGGATACGGCAGCAATGTGCTTCGCAAGGTGGTGCTTACAAATTTCTATTGATGTGCAGTAAAATAAGAAAACATCATGAAAACAAAAGAGTATTTAAGTCATTTGTGGTAATGTTGCCATGGCTGGAAAGCGTATTTGCTGTACGCACCTGAACACCGCACTCATTTACAGGGCACAGAATAAGTGATTTGTTATCAGGATATAAAAGAGCATACTGCTGACGGAAGTTTTCAGCCATCGCAAACATGAGCTTCTCCTGTGAGGAGTTCTCTTTATATGAGGATGGACATTTGGAAAGGTCCACTTCAGGTCTTGGCTTTGCTCTGAAACAGTAAAGAATAAAGACCAATGAATAGAAAGATGTTTTACTCTTAAAATTATGTGCATCACTTGCATGTAATGTGTATCATCATCTCCTAACAAAGCCACATATTAAGGTCTGGGTAGATTATATGGAAAGCAGACAATCAGTTTTCGTAATCAGTGTTGGATGCTAGAGAAATGGGCAGGAATAAAGATCTGAGTGACTTTGACATTTTTATGGCAAGGCGACTGGGTCAAAGTATCTCTGAAAACGCAAGACGTGTGGGTTGCTCCCGGTCAGCAGTGTTGAAAATTTCCCAACAGAGGCCTGAGGAGGGACAAACCACAAACCGGCGACAGGGTGTCGGACGCCCAAGGCTCATCGATGCATAAGGGCAATCGAAGGCAATCCCGTCTGATCCAAGCCAACTTAAGGTCTACTGTGGCACACAGTCGAACAAAATTGTAATGGTAGTTATGGAAAGGATGTGTCACAACACATGGTGCATCGCACCCTGCTGCGTATAGGGCTGAATAGCAGCCGACCAGAGTGCCTATGATGACCCCTGCACATTGTCGAAAGTGCAAACAAAAGAGAGCAAGAACTGGACTGTGGAGCAGTGGAAGAAGGCCACTTGGTTCAATGAGTCCCGTTTTCTTTCACATCACCTGGATGGTCGTGTATGTGTGCATTGTTTACCTGGGGAAGTGATGGCACCAGGATGCACTGTGGGACGAGGACAAGCCAGTGGAGGGACTGTGATGCTCTGAGAAATGTTCTGCTGGGATACCTTGGGTCCACGGCCATTCACGTGGATGTGAATTTGACATCTGACACCTAAACATTGTTGCAGACCAGGTACACCCTTTCATGAGAATGGTGTTCCCTGGTGGAAGTGGCCTCTTGCAGTGGCCACAGCAGACATTGTTCAAGAATGGTTTGAGGAACTTAATAAAAAGTTTAAGGTGTTTTGTATTTTAGTTCATCAAGTTAAATTAAATAAAATTGGAAATGTTGGCAACTAGCTGAAATAAAGTAAGTTTAAGGTTGGTATGTTTTTTAAATAATTTATTTAATTTGAGTTAATGGTTATTTTCTTTCAAGTAGTGAAACTGTTTTTATGGTTTAAGATTTAGTTAGCTATAACAACCCTGACCAAGACCTTTTCTTGACCAGCTTCATGACATTCTTCCTATAAGTTTAATGCAGTCCACTATAGATTGAAGCCGTGGTGGGAGGGTTTTAACATCAACTTACCCCGTCTCTGTAGTCGGTACACTAATGTATCCTATAGTTTTGTAAAGGTAAAGAGTTGGAGTTGTTTGACCTTGGTCTACTACCCCACATGCGTGACCCGATAATATAGACCAACGCTACTTTTGCGTCATCGAGGGGTAACGCCCCTTTTTGGGGGAAAACAAACGGATTCCCCTGAGAACAGAACTCGCTCTATCTGTAAAGTTTATTGATAGCAAAAATGACAAATGGCAAAAATGGTCTATACCACCAAAGTTTGTGACTAGTATAAGGCCGTTGTAAACAACCACCGTGTTCCTGTGGGAGGAACTCCTATGGAGAAACACTGCCCATTGCTTTAACAAGAGTTTACCACATGTTTTCGAACTTTAGTAACCTCACATTTGTGAAACTGTGGGGGTTATTCTTATGTTGGACAGCCTGCTCTTCAATTCTCGAACACTCTCTTCATCATCTGTTATAGTAACGTTAGCGTCCTCTTCACAATCTGCCTCCGGTAACACCTCCATCTAAAACAAGTCATACATACATTGAGAGATAACGTTATACACTACAGAAACAACTTCTAAACTTAAAATGAATAATGCAACGTTATATTCGTTGTTTTACAGTTAAGGCGGATAGCAGTATACTTACAGTTCAATACAAAGAATCTCTTCCCCGTTCGTTCTTAAATAAAAAAATTTAAAGCGAAGATGAATCCATTGGCAGCTACGTAAAGGTAAAAACCTGTTGATTGTTTATGTCGTGCAATTTAGTTTCCATAGCGAGGGTTCGCTGACGTCACGAAGCGGAGTCGACAGATTTTCTCGCCTTTTATAAACTTTGTTTTATTATCATTAATTTTAAAATGTTATATTTATAAATTAAGTAAGAATGATAATGAAACAGAATAAAAAAATATTGTTAATCGTTAAAACATATTCATATAATAAAACTAAAGATCATGCTGCGTTTTTAAAAACAATTTCGCTTCCTTCATTTTACTTTATGTGTAGTCTGTTTTTAAGCCCCATGTTTTATTCTTGTACTGTGGGGGGTGTCATCTAGTATGTTTGCACCTAAACCTATTGTCATTGAAATATGCCTATCCGTATAATGTAATCATCACACACAGTAGGGGCTCACAGAGTGTTCACGGTCCGGTGACCTCACGTTCTGATAAACCGCCCCCTCGCTACGAACGCATTAATAGATAGCGCAGGAGTGAGAGGCAGCCAGAAGAACAAAGACACAAACACTATGGGATATTCGCCTTCCTTCAGATGCATTGCATTTCTTCTGATTGCACTGCACCAGACCTCTGGATTCTGGTTATTTAACGTTATCTTCCCTCCGACAGCCAAACCTCGCGTTATAAACAATAGCACTCCTCCTCTTATCATAGGTAAGCAATCTTACATTCATAGTTTGGGTATTTAAGTTGAGGGATATGGTAACAAAATGTGTCTGGTAAAATAATAATACTTTTTGACACCTTTGAAACAGTACCTGGAAATTTCGGTAATCGCCTGGAGGCCAAAATAGACAAACCCACGCTAGTGCACTGGATGTGTTACAAGAAAACTGAGGACTGGTTTCCTCTCTGGATGGACCTGAACATGTTCATGCCCATTGGAATTGATTGCTGGATTGATAATATAAGGTAAACCGACTATGGAAACAAACTTTAACAATACAATTTTTGAAACATTATAATTTACTGTCACTTTTGAAAACTTTAACGAAACCTTTGCTGAATAAAAGTATTATTTTCTTTAATAAAGAAAATCTTACTGACCCCAAACTTTGAATGTAGTGTATATATATAGTTTTATGCTTGAAATTAATATGTACACTGCTTGCTTTGTCTCATGTGTGCACAAATGAACAGAGCAACCCTTTCTGGTTACCTCTGATTTATTGACAACTGTTTCCTAATCATCCTTGGTTCTGTATTTCAGGTCATTGACCTTTTGTCTATTGCTTTTGAGGGGGTTCTCGAAGGCTGATGTCATAGGGACAGGCCAATGTAACAGAATCAATATTAGTAGCAAATCTACTGTCCTAACTGTGTTTATTATCAGAAGCTGTGATATATTTGAACTTCTTGTTTTGCTTTGGCTCGAATTTGATGTGAATGTAACAGCTCAGCTGTATCTTTTTGTGCAGAATTGTGTACAACAGGACAAGTCACAAGACATCGAACGCACCCGGGGTGGAGGTCAGGGTCCCTGGATTTGGACAAACGCACCCTATAGAGTTTCTTGACATAAACAAGCTGACTGGTGAGTATAACACTAAGTAATTTGATCTCTTACATCACAACATCCTCATTTTCATTCTGATGGTCTTTTTATTTTATAGGTTATTTTCATACCATGGTTCAACAGTTGGTCAGCTTTGGATATGTGCGAAATGAGACTGTCCGTGGTGCTCCCTATGACTGGAGAATCGCTCCAAGTAAGTTAAATCACAGTGACGGACAACAACAATCATTTGACCATAGTACAAAACAAATAGTTGCCGGTAACCTCAGGACTATTCAACTGTAGAGCTCCAACTCAAATCAAATATACCTGAACAAGCGAATCAAGGTCTCAGGATTACATGAACATGACAGGCGGGTGTGTTTGTTTAGGCTTAGAGTCAAACTGTGTAGGACTGTTGAAGAATCCTATTCTACATAATTGACATTGTTTACACTACAGTTAATAAATACATAAATAAAATGTATGTACAGTACACATACAATAAAATAACAACATCAATAATTATTATAAAAGGGCATTGATAATGTTGCACATTTTGGAGGAACCGGATTCTTATCAACCACACAGCAACTACTTAGAAACCATCCCAAACACCCTGGCAGCGCCATAGCAACACCCTGGCAACCATTCACACGGTGTACTTTCATTCTATGTCCCAATAACAACAATTTGTGAACGTTTATGTTTGGTACCACATAGATGAGCAGGAGGAGTATTTTTCACGTCTGAAAAGCTTGGTGGAAGAGATGCATGATGAGTACAAGCAACCAGTCTACCTTCTGGGCCATAGCATGGGCAACAACTACATCCTGTACTTCCTCAACCAGCAGACTCAGGACTGGAAAGACCATTACATTAAGGGATTCATCTCTCTGGGAGCACCTTGGGCAGGCGCTGTGAAGCCCCTCAGAGTCTTAGCATCAGGTACAGTGTAGAAATTTAAGAGAACTGTTTTCTATTTTACAATGTATTACTATCTAATTTTGAGCATTTATTAGTTTTTCTATGTATATTGAAATTGACACACGAGGGAAGAATTTGTTACTATATTTATTACAACCATATAAACTCCTCGAATCCAGTAAAAAAAATGTGTGTGTGTATTCATGGTTCAAGTGTGACAAAAGTCTTAAGGTTTTGGACCACTCCGATGAACACTCAATTTAAAAAAAACATTAAAAATTATTTTCGGCTCAAAATGACCTGAGGGAAGGATGGCCTATTATGTTTTTTTTTTTTTTTTTTTTTTTTTTTTTTTTTTTTACAATTTTCATCTATTCATCAAGTTAAAAATCACAAAGTCACTCCAAAGGGAGTTATTCTCTATATCATTAAGCACTGTTTCTGAACTCCCTGAAACACACTTTCCTCCAGGAACGCACACTTTACAACATTTCTCATTTGAATAATTCCCGCTCAAGGCACACACAAAAAAAAGGGACAAGGCTTGGTTGTGTAAGTTAGTAGTGTGTTGAAACTGTGGTTATGGTAATATGTGTAATATTTACAAAACACACTCGAAGTAGTTGACCAATCACAGCACACTGCTCCAGCCGACCAATCAGAGCACATTGCAATTTTCAGAAGGAGGGGCTTCATAGAAGCAGGAACTAAACAGTGTCACCGACTTACTGGGAAGAGATGTCAGAATAATGTGCAAAATAATGTTTATTTTTTATTTTTATAACATTCAAGCATAAAAACATATTCTAGTAGAGCCCAAAATCATGAATTAATATGGACCCTTTAAATGAATTTTATGCCTTTTTAGGTGAAAATGATGGCATACCCTTCGTGTCCAACATAAAAATCCGCGAAGAACAACGGATGACGACCACAAACCCATGGATGATCCCTTCTGAAGAGGTGTGGCCCAAAGACCACACCTTCATCTCCACCCCCTTTTTCAACTACACCAATCAGGACTACCGGAAGTTCTTTAAAGACATTGACTTTGAGGACGGCTGGTACATGTGGGAGGACACCAGAAACCTCACAGCCGGCCTGCCCACACCTGGAGTCGAGGTCTACTGCTTCTACGGGGTGGGACTCCCTACTCCCGTGACCTACGTGTACGACGAGCAGTTTCCAAACGCTGACCCCGTAGATATCCTTTACGATGACGGCGATGACACCGTCAACAGCCGCAGCATGAGTCTCTGTAAGCGGTGGATAGGGAAGCAGGAACAGGCCGTGCATGTGACAGAGTTCAGAGGCATGGCTCATTTGGACATGGTCTTTAATCACAAGGTGCTGACGGCAATCCAGAGAATTCTGGAGGGAAAGTACCATGAGGAAAAGCATGTCAGCTTTGAACAACCTCCATCTTTTAGCCTTAGTTTTGTGTGATGTATTCACAACTGCATTATAAGTGCACTGCAACACTGTTATCATGTATAAAGGTATTGCTGGGTTCACGCCATGTTGTAATTACCGTAATCACGAGATGGCAACCCGTGAGGCTCTATGTCCTCGGACTCGGAATTATGCATTTCTATGGCAACACTCTCAACACCAGAATGAGTCCGCAACAGTCACTTGGTACAAGTTGTAATTATGAGTTCTACAAGGACATGTTTTTTTTTTTTTTTTATGAATCGGAATCTAACAATTGCAGTAATTCCGACATGGCATGAACACACCATGTGTCTTAATTATCTATTTGTATTCGTTTATAAAATATGAATAGGCATGATATAGTCATTTATTTTGTTTGTTACAGTCTAGAACTGTATTTGTATTATACAGAATTTATCAAATGTATTTAATCTGTACATTAAATATTGCAGACACCATAGCTCTTAAAGTGTAAAATGTATTGGATGTTTATGTAGCATAGCATAACTTAAACTGTCTATGCAACTGTAATATGTTAATCACAGTTCATATATAAAAATGATGATATTTTTTAGGCTGTGATATTGTTAAACTACTAGTTAAACTGCTGCTTACTATAAATATAAAAATATGTTTATCCATTTTATTGGTCCTTGTTTTTTGTACACCTGTCTGTACACTGTACTGATAATATTTATCCTTTACGATGACGGCGATGACACCGTCAACAGCCGCAGCTATTTGTATATTACAAATATCTGTAATATTTGCAGTTGTGGTTTAAACATCAGCTTTTTTTGCTAACAAATTAAAATACGTTAGACAAAGGTTCAGAGTTCACACAGAAACAGGCAGTCATTTTGCCAGGAAATCTTTCCTTGCTTAGTTGGAAAAAGGAATTGATCGTTTCTTTTGAAATATAGATATTTTGGCAGAATAGGATTCCTTTAATCAGTTACTCGTTTTGGTAGTATCTTTTTTCCCTCAAATCTCTGATCTTTGAACATCATCCTCACACAGAGTGAAACAAAGCAAACTGGCTACATGTGCAATTTGACAATAATTCAATGATCATCCCCTCCAGCCGTTATTTTAATGCTTACTACACAATAAAGACACACATCTTCATAAATAATACTAATTTATCATGGCTGGAATTGACCAGTTAGCATCGATGATCAGGGCTATTTTTAAAAAAAAAATCTTATTATTATAAAAATACAATTTATTCAATTGTTTTGAGAAAGAGATTTCAGTAATTTTATACATTTATTCTAATATAATTTATATTATTCAGATAATCTGTAACAGTACGACTAAATGTTGTTCAGACAGTATCAATTTGTAGGCTAATTTGGTTTATGCTTTTTATTCTGAAACTACATACAGACAGTTGTAGTAGTTGTAATCCTTAATTAGCATATTTTTTAAAGCACAGAAAGATTTCAAAATTCACATTTGAGGTATGTTTGTGTGTGTAATTTATAGTGCAGAAAATAAAATCAATTATTGCAGCCTTGCTATAATCGAACTGTCTTTCAAAGCTCCGCCCACCGACTCGATGTGTTGTGCCATCGTTTATTCGCGTCTAGCTGCTTTAAAAACACCTATTACATGATCCCTACATTGTGTTCCTCACGGTAATTGTCGTTCAGAGCAAGAAGAGATACTTCTCAGATCACTCCTAGACCTCACGATGGACAGATAAACACAAATGCACCCTTGATCCTGTAAGCCAGCAGAGGTGTGAGCCACTGAAAGAGATGCTGCCCTGTCATCGGTTGAACCTCGCGATTATCCAGCTGTGTTTGTTGTTGTTGGTGTCTTTTACCGACAGCAGACGTTTGAAATGCTCACCGGGTAAAGTGTGCTCGGGCTCGGACCGACCGCCTGTTGTTCTTAGTAAGTAGAACATACTCTGCACCACATTCTTTCTGATGTAATGTCCTGTTGCTTTTCTGTTCCTGACACCGTACAGAAACAGTTGTTTACTTGTCTCATGATTAACTGTCATGCGGACTGTGTCTCAAAACCCAGTGTTCCCCTACTTAGGCAACACTTGCTAAGCTGTTCAGATAGCTCTCATGCTCAAATGTTGTGATAGCGTTTGCATGAACATTAGATTTTGTTATATAATACAACCATTAGTACAGGATGTACATATAGTGTGATTTAACCTCTCATCCATGCTTGTTATAGTATTATATAGAGTATTCAATATATTATATAATCAGAGCTTAACGCATCTTAAAATCTGTTGATATTTTGATAACAGTTTAATACTGATGACCAAATAGCTGCTAGCTGTAAACTTTTCCAGGAGAGCTGTCAAAGAAACAAAACCTGGTCCAACAATATTACACAAATCCAACATGTAGCAGCGATTGACTTTCATATATTGCATTTGTGTTGTTTATACTGTCTTGTTTTCTGCCATTTTCTTCTTTGTATCTGTTTGTTTTCGCTTTGGCGGTTTCTCATATGACGTGATCATATGACCTGAGTAAAAAAATGACTTTTTCAATGTCACTCACTGCGCAACCGGTCGTAGTAAAACAAGAAAATTACACTTATTTGTTATCTTTTCATCCCCTATTGGCAAATTACGAAATGTATGAGAACATTTGATAACTTGTGAAAATACGTTATTTTTCAGACTTTAGGCTATTATAGAAGTACCATGGTGTTGTCTTAATACCGTGTGTGTGTGTGTGTGTGTGTGTTTTATCTTAATAGTATAAGATACTTTGAAATATCTTAATATGGAAGTACAACGTATTACCATATCTTACCATCACTGTTGCTAAAGACACTAAAGTTTGTATCTGTGTTTTGGAACATGATAGCAGGATTTTAGTTGGTCCAAGATTGTTTTAATGTGAACCATTTTCACCTCCTTAAGCTTGTTAGAAACCATATAACATGCTCCAAAACACACCTACCAGTGGAGATTGGATTTTCCATCAGGTAGGCTTACTGTGTAAAAAGGTTTGTCTTCATGTCTAAATTCTGGATTTTCCACTGTAGAAAAAGGTTTGTCTTCATGTCTGAATTTACACTAGATCATTATTCAGCAATATAAGATATAAGGAAGATATTGAAGCTATAAGATAGCTTAAATAAAAAAATTCTACAATGATATCTAAGGCACACTTTTAAGTACACTATTTGACTAGCCAATATTTACATGGCACCTGATAGTACATAGGAGTACAAACATTTTGTGAATGTGGTGACAATAAAGACGCAAACTTGGCAGGAAACTATACTTGGAAACATAGTGGGGAGTGGGGAGGGGGGAGGGGGTAAAATGCTTCAAACTAGACCAAACTGGCAGGCATTAGTGATGATAGAGATGTTTAATCAGTAGGTGATAAGTAGCTAATCTCTTTTGAATGGTGATAGTGTCATGTATTTTTAATCAGTGATTCTTTAATCATATCTAAAGTATTTTGTGAAGTGCTTCTGATGGAGTTTCCTGTGAAAACATAAGTCACCATAAAATAGAATAATTTAGAATACATAATGCAATATTCATAATAATAAAAAATAATTTTCAAAGTGATTTATAATTCAAAAGATTATCAATGATTTATCCATAGTTCCAGGAGATCTTGGGAATCAGCTTGAAGCGAAACTGGACAAACCTAGTGTAGTGCACTACATCTGCTACAAGAAGACCAATGACTACTTCACGCTATGGCTCAATCTGGAGCTGCTGGTGCCGGTGGCCATTGACTGTTGGATTGATAACATGAGGTAAAGGGCAAAAGGACAACTGAAACCAGAAGTTGTGATGTATTGCTGCCATATGACATCCATACCATTTTGTAAAACATGCTTCCTTCTTCTGCAACAAACTTTATTGAGTGCAAGTCAGGTTTCACAATTAAAAACTAAATTCATCTTAAAAAATAATTTATAAACCTTTAAAAACAGACCTAGTGCAAGCTATATTGTTTGTTTCAAAAAATGTCCAGGCCCAAATGCACTCTATTGAATGGTAAATTAGTAGACATTAAGTACATTTTTTTATACATGGAAAGCACGCCTTTGCTTCTTTTGATTTCATGTCGCCTGCTTTATGTATGCAAATACATCATCAGCATCTGTTTTGTTTTTAAGGCTACTGTACAATCGCACAACCCACCTCACTGAAGCTCCTCCGGGGGTGGATGTCAGAGTGCCTGGGTTTGGAAAGACGTATAGTTTGGAATATCTGGATCCAAGTAAACGGAGTGTGGGTGAGTGGAAACTGGGTGTTTATCTAATTATGTTAATTTTGAGATTCCACCTGACCAAGTGTCGAGGTGTCCATGAGCAAGACACCTAACCCCGGATGCTCCCGACGAGCTGGATGGCGCCTTGCATGGCTGACACCGCCGTCGGTGTATGAATGAGTGAATGAATGGGTGAATGTGAGGCAATATGTAAAGCGCTTTGGTGGCCATTGGGTCTGTGAAAGCGCTATATAAATGCAGCCCATTTACCATTTAATTTGTCGATTGGCAACCGCTTTGTTTGTTTCAGGCATGTACTTCTTCACTATAGTACAAGCACTGGTTGATTGGGGGTATACCAGAGACGACGATGTTCGAGGTGCTCCCTATGACTGGCGTAAAGCCCCAAGTGTGTATCTTCTTCTTCTATTTATGCACCAAAACAAAGTTCTGGGAAACGTGTTGATTCTTGTCTTAATTTCTAAATTGGACTTTTATTCCCTGATCTGTACCTGCAGATGAGAATAAGGAGTACTTCTTGCGTCTGCAGCAGATGATTGAGGAGATGGCTAATAAGGCTGGAGGTCCTGTGGTCCTCATCGCACACAGTATGGGGAACATGTACACGCTCTATTTCCTTAATCACCAACCACAAGCTTGGAAGGACCGGTACATCAAGGCATTCGTTTCTCTAGGGCCTCCATGGGCTGGAGTGGGCAAAACTCTTAGAGTTGTGGCAACAGGTACAGGCTAAATTTGTTGTAGAAGGAGATTTTTCCCCGGTTTCAGACAAGGTTTAAGCTAGTCCCAGTCTAAAATGCATGTTTGAGCTGTTTTAACTGAAACAACTTGCACTGGCATATCCTAAAATATATCAGTACCATTGTTTTGTCTCAAGATCAGTTTTGTCTCAAGACCGGTAACATTACTCTAATCTGAACACTTTTTTCAGTAACGAGTAATCTAACGCGTTACTATTTCCAAACCAGTAATCAGATTAAAGTTACTGTGCGTTACTATTTTTGTCATTTTCTTTAGTAGAAATGATGGCTGATGTGCGATATGAAACTGAAATGTGTGTGAGAAGGCAGAATCACGACACACCCCTTCCAACTCCCAGAGTTAGCTATCCTTCCCGTCCAGATCCAATGCTCCCACATCTTTAAATTACTATTCGTATTATTCTAAGTTAACATTATAAAATACGTAGACCTACACCGCAAAACTAGTTGAGGATAAATTCTTTAAAATTGGGCAATTCCAGTGTTATGGACGTGACATCTGAGGTAAAAACTTGAAATGTAAATTCTCAGAAAATGCATTTACTACTAATATATTGAAGCGTCTGTTTCATACTCCCTTAATAAAGGAGTCCAGACATTATAAAAAATAGCAGTCTACACGTGCGTTTTATATTTAATATGAGGGAAATACACATCCATACACGGTCGTGACACAAAAAACTTTAACTTTTATTTGGCAAAAGTACAAAAAGTAATACTACCCACCGGATGAAGAAGGGTTGGCTCTCCACATAACATAAAATATTCATTTTGTCTTATTTTTCGTGTACGCATTTATGAGGGAAAAACAATGTTACGTGACAGTTCCCCGTTACGGACGTGAGCACTCTGAAAGCGGCACTGAAAGATGAGTGATTTGTGACTAGTGATCGCGAGTCAGGTCAAGAAAGACTGTCTTTTGTTTTGTTTTAGAAAAACAAGTATTTATGTTAAGTCAAGTAAAGAAAGACTATCTTAATTTAAATTTGTATTTAAAAAAACAAGTAGGCCTATTTATGTTAAGTTAATTCAAGAAAGACTGTCATTATTTTAATTTTTTATAAAAACATATGTGAAGCCAAGAAAGACTGTCTTTATTTTATTTTTTATAAAAACGTATTTTTTCAGGAAATAGTTTTTAAGTTCAACTTAAAATGTCAGGAGATACATTGTTAAAAATGGATGTTTTCGGCAGTTGCTGAATGTAAGTAAAAAAGTAACGTGTAAAGTAACTAAGTTACTTTTAAAATCAAGTAATCTGTAAAGTAACTAAGTTACTTTTTAAATCAAGTAATCTGTAAAGTAACTAAGTTACTTTTTAAATCAAGTAATCTGTAAAGTAACTAAGTTACTTTTTCAAAGTAACTGTGGCAACACTGCTCAAGATGCACACCACCAGTAATGTTTTTTTTTTCTAAGACAAGTTTATAAAAGCTAATTAAATGTTCTAATTGAACTAAGGCATAATCCTGGCTTGATCTAAGACCTTTCTGTGAAACCAAGCCTTTGCTGAATTAAAGGTTCTGTATGTAATTTAGTTTGACTGTACTAAATCTCAAAAATATCATAGAATGTTTGCTGAGATTTAGGATACTTGTTTTTCCAAAAAACAATGCTACAGCCAGTTATTCTTCTCTAAAATGTGCGTTCTGTGTCAGAATGATTGTTTTTGTGTTAGTCTGTGTGATCCCACCCACTGCCAATTTACCGAGTTGCCAGATGGCGGGAAACACTGCGTATTGTAGCCAGTTAAGTCATCTTCATTTATATAGCGCTTTTAACAATGTAGATTGTTTCAAAGCAGCTTTACAGAGGTAAACATATCATTTAAGGTAACAGATTGTTTTGGCTTTATAGCGGTTCTTGAATAATGTTATTTTTCCAGCTAAAGTTAGAAAATAGCCATGGAAGCCAGCAAACAAACTGGGTCATGTGGTGACTCAAAAATAATCAGTCACATTTATTTATTTAATTCTTTTTACAAAAAAGATTTTCAAAGCCGCTTTAATGATTGAAATAATATTAAACTATTATATTAGTTAAACTTTTTACTTTAAAAAGTATTTTAAAACCATATGAAACGTTTCTAAGTGGCCATTCACACAGTGAAATGAAAAAAAAAGTGGAACTTCTTTTAACTTGAGCGCTGGATTTTTAAAACAATTGGTTGATCTCATGTGAATGACAGGTTGTCTCACCCTCACGCCAGTAAACACGTCAACAACAAAGTGAAAAGATGATGCTGCAAGAGGGAGGGAAAGTTATTTTGAATAAAGATCATATGAATTTGAAAAAATAATGACATCCACGTATAAATAATTTAAGCACTGCAATATTCCATAAAAAAGTTGCATTTTGATTTTACTTTAAAACCCATTTACGATCACTGGTTTAATCATTTGATTTTGGTTCCATCACAGGCGACAACAACCGCATTCCCGTCATCAGTCCTGTAAAAATCCGCACCCAACAGCGGACGGCCGTCTCCACTGTCTGGCTCTTCCCATATGCCCACTCCTGGCCCAAAGACATGGTCCTGGTTTCCACCCCAAACACCAGCTACACAGTCCAAGACTATCAGCGCTTCTTCAAAGATATTGACTATGAGGACGGCTGGGCCATGAGGAAGGACACGGAACCGCTGGTCAGTGCACTTCAGCCTCCAGGCGTTGCTGTCCATTGTCTTTACGGCAGCGGCATTCCCACAGCTCAGGGCTTCAATTACACAAACTTCCCAGATGTAGACCCCATCGTCATCAATGGGGACGGAGACGGAACAGTCAACCTGTTGAGCGCCACACAATGCAAACGCTGGAAGAGCCAGCAGACACAGCCTGTCCAAATGTTCGAGCTGCCTGGGAACGAGCACGTCGCCATGCTGTTGAACATAACCACGGTCAACTACATCAAGAAAGTGCTGTTTACACCATGATAGCATTGAGGCTGTACACATCTCCCCGCTTTAACTTTCAGGACTTGGTTCTGCTTTTTGGGTGGATGCTCCTTTCCTTACCGTAATTTGTTGTCAGAGTTCCTCTTTGTGGAGTTGAGGTTTGTCAGGACGTCAATGATAAATAGTCACCTTTTGTTGGGCAAAATCAGCATTTACAGAAATTATTCTTGAGTTTTTTTTTTTACCCAATTCAGATCTAAAATGTTAACAGATTTTGCAGCACATAGTAAAATGCATTTCCAATTGTTTAATGTGAAATGGCAATTGTCTGACACGTTAATGCTTGTCAATTACATTTTTAAATATTGTCTTTCTTAAACTTTTTCAACTTTAACCTCTTATACCCACAACTTCTGTAATCTACAGATTTTATCTAGTGCTTTTTTAAATGTTTCTATCCAAAATGTACTGATACTGGAGTATCTCTGTTGATCCTACTAACGAGCATGTTACTTTTTATCTGGCTCTGTGACCAGTATTGATTTATGTATTTTTGTCAGATGTTCTTGAATGTAGAATGTGCCTAACGGCTGGATATATCACTGCTGCTCGATTTACATCAGCTTAACCCCTACACTGCATTTGTGCCACTGCCTAGGATGTGTTAACCCATGTTACATGTGAACAGAGTCTGCTCTTGAATATAATGAACAATGATTTGTGAAGCACATTATTTGTCACGTTTTAAAAATGTTTTGAAATTAGGTTGTAAGACTAAATTCTATTATAAAAACTATTTTAACAGTACAACACTAAACCCTGGTTTCACAGACAAGGCTTAAGTCTATTCCTCCACTAAAATGCATGTTTGAGCTGTTTTAACTGAAAGCAACTTGCACTGGCCTTAAAATGTCAGTGCCATAGTTCTGCCTCAAGATGCACACCAGCAGTAATGTTTTTTTTTCCAAGGCACGTTTGTAAAAGCTACGAAGATGTCCTAAATTGAATTAAGGCCTAATCCTGGCTTAATCTAAGGCCAGTTTGTGAAACCAAGCCTAGCTGTGGAAAGTAAAACTAAATCTTTCAGTTTCAGGATGTGGTGTGTTGCTAAAAAAAAAAAAAAAGTCTGATGGTGAAAATGCAATGCTAAACCAGGGTGTGACTTTTTGTTTCTCAAACAACAGACAGTTGCCTACATCATGCCATGGGTTAGTGAAAAATACCCATGTTGCAGGAATGTACAATAAAATGCTCTTTACCATAGTTGTAATAACATAGACTTCATGCATCATTAGTTCAAATATGTCCTTATATTCTGCAAACCTCAAAATCCACATCACTACTAAACAGTGTTTCATATGGAAGCATGCTTTCACAGAATAAAAATATAAAAAAAAGCTTATTGTGACTATTGCACAATTCTGACTTTGTAAATCTCACAATTTTGACTTTTTCTTTCTCATTCAAATTGAGATATAAACAAGGGAAAAAAGTCAATTGTGAGAAAGTCGCAATTACCTTAATTTTTGTATTTTTATTCTGTGGTAGAAAGCAGTTTGCATAGTTTCACGATCACTGGAGGGAGAAAAGAAAGACTTTATTTCCCGTTTTGCAACGAAGCTCTGTGCAGTTGAAGCGTATGTGAAAAGGCCCATCTTCATGAGCGTCAATGAGACTCTGTGAAAAGAAAAATCATAGGTTATTAGAATTCAGATCGCAATGCCAAAAACACCAACTCTTCAACCTTTGCATTTGATCAACAATTATCCATGTTTAGTTTGTGATGCAGATATGTTTGGTTCCTACCTGCAATTCTGGTAAACATGCCTTTTTTAGGCTTTCCGCGTGGTCGCCCACACACCAAGCAAGGCTTATGTGGAAAGAAGGATCCTATATGAAATAGAGGAGGCTGTTACATGAAATTTTATCTAAATTTGATTGTATTTTAATCTATGTTCACAAACAGATACCAATGCCTTGTTTGTACCTTATAAAAGGTGCTGAGGTTGAATTCTTTCATGGTTTGATCCAGTATTTTGATGAGCTCAAGCAACTGAGTTTTTCCAGTGGAGATTTCCAAACCAAGGAATGTCCTGCATGAACTTTATGCCATTAAAACAGTGCATTGAAATGAAGAAATAATTAATACACAGCCTAGTTAGGTAATTAACAGCGAGAGTAATGAAATACCTAGTCTTTTCAGCATTAGAATACACCATCAGTTTATCAGCCAAGCAGAAAAACCTGAGGAAACAATCTGACTTAGACACCCAGCAACTGACATGTTATAATGAAACAATGAGGAGTTGATTATATAGCACAGACTTCTGGAAATGTGTCACACCAGTCCGAATGGACTGGATGAACGGTTGAATCCAGTGATGCCGCAGAACCACTGTCTTTGAGATACTGAGGTGAAACTCTTCAGATAGGGCCAGAGGGATGCCGTGAACTGCCGCAACCACCATCATTTCATTTAGTAGCTCCAGAAAAGCCTCCTCAGGATCATCTAAAAAGGGTCAAAGGTCATTCAGAGAAAAATGACATCTAAATACACTCAGGCAAAATGCTTACAAGGAAAGAACATGTATGTAGCCCAGTTGCCCCGCTCGTGCTGGAAGGACCGCATTCGCCCTCCATGCTCATCACTTTTATCTGTCCACTTTTCTTCTGATTCTCCGAACATCTCCCTTACACTCTCGGGAAGAGGTAGGCGAGGTTTCAGGTGAGCTGATTTGCCTGCTTTGCTTTTAACAGATCCATTTTCCAAAGGTTCACTGGTGCTATTCAGGTAAAAGAGGAGTTAAGATCCCTAGAAATGCAAATCCAAATAAAACTAAACCACTGAAGATCAAACGCACCAAACCTGGTTTCATTGTCAAGTTTTCCTCTTTTCCTTGAGGGTGAGGAATCATTTTTTGAAGAGTTTTCAGTTTCATCTTCAGAACTGCTACTACTGTAATTGACAATCATGCTAAGGCAGAAAACTCTTAGAAACTGCAACAGATTATTTAAAATACCATCTCAGATACGTCACGACACTCTTATTGTCATGCGCAAAGCGCTTCCGATGGTCCTGCTTCTTCACAGCGTCCCACTACAAAAAACAATGGGATTCGTTAACGAATCAATATTTCTTTGAGTCGGATCTTTTACCATGCATCCGTTGAACCAGTTCATATCACAACCTAGCGTGTGATTGCGTTTCTTTGCACGCCGTTAAAAAGTTGACCGAATATTTATTGGGGGGTTTTTCTCAGCCGAGAGATTACTGTCAATTTTAGTATTAAATATTTTAAATAAATCTTCCTAGATGGTTTTATTCGAAGCATGCATACTTTAGTATAAGTGCGTAAGAACCGGTTCTTTGAAACTAACCGTTTGAAAGAACCGATTCAGAGAATGATTCAGACCTCTAATAACAAGAAAACAAACGGTGCTTCATCACAGCGTCCCACTACAGCAAATATTGATTCAAATGGTTCCGACTCTTTTGCATTCCGCTCTTACAACAACAAAAATAGAAAGAAAGGGAAAAAAGCGCAGCTGCAGTCAACATTGAATTTCAGCAATGAGCATAAACACTATACGTTTATACGAATAAAATATTGACGTGTATTGTCTAATTAAAGCTTCATACTAACTATTATCCTGTTACTACAATAATTCCCCAAAAAGCGTTCTAATAAAATAACCACTCGCCCTATACCCTAAAACAGTGATATACAAATTTTTCGTGGTAATAATTGTGTTTTGGTACGAATATTAATAAAAAAAAAAGAATCAAATTAATGAAGTTCCGGTATGTTTTGTGAGGATGCCAATTATGTGTTATTCAGCTTCCCGTGCGGCTGTCGGGGGTGTCGGTGGTCAGCGATCTAAGCCCGTAATCAAACGCACTATGGGTCGGCCATTCCTCGCCAGTCAGCTCCCCTAAATTCGCTGCAAACACCGAAAAGACTGCTATCGGGGTTTTATGGAGCAACTCAATCAAAATCCGGAGAGTGTGCAGGGTTTTCATGTTTTTTTGCACGCACTGGCCAGGGGTGCGGCCTAGCAGAGACCGCGGATCGGTCGGAGGATTTACGGCCTTCCGAAAATCACAGCCGTTTATTGATTGAACGTCTATCCCTGAGAATAAACGTGGGTGGAATCCACTTTTGAAAAAAGGTAATATGCATATCTAAACATATTTTAGAAGGGTGTGTGTGTGTGTGTGTGTGTGTGTGTGTGTGTGTGTGTGTGTGTGTGTGTGTGTGTGTTGCAAAGCTACTGTTAGCCTGTTAGCCGGCTTGCATATATTCGTTAGCCATTTTGCAAAGCTATATTTTTGTGTTTTCATCCAGGTGTCTTGAACATCGCCTTGCTATGTTTTATAAGCTATTGGCTACTTTGTTGTACATAAATATTAATTCTGCTTAACGTTTAAATTCTCTCAATTCTTTTATTCACCGCGATGAAATTGTGTGTAAACAAATGCGCAGTGAACCGAAGCGGCAGTCTTAACCATGCATGCGTGCTTTGGAATAGCTGTACCATTTTTATACACACAGGTGATTAATACTGCCAGGGAATAGACGGTGTCTCAAAACCTAGTGTGCTACTACATTGGGGCATCGAATGCACGTTCTGAGATGCCGCCACAATGCTATGGGTTGGTGGGCAAGTCAGTCTCGCTATCCAGCACGAAACTTTAGGAGTACCGGAAAGATACTTGTATCTATGTTATCACTAGGAAGTGGTCTGCGATCTGTCAGATTTTATTTGTTCATTTAATTTCTCATTGGTTTATTGTTAGTTTCTCAAGTGCTCAAATACGTTTATAGGTTTTTGTGATTTGTTGTGCATTGGTGGAAATTATGTAAATCTCCTTACAGACCAGCTAGCCAAGACTCAAATTCAGATGTTGCAGTAAAGGTTAAGGGGGATTTCACATTGACACTGGTTAAATTGATGGGGTCATTGCTTATGTAACCAACTATATCAAGAAGCGGTTCACATGAGCGCCACTATCAGTTTTTTCTTTGATTCCTTGCAAACAGTCACTGTAACTCAATGATGACTTCTAGTCAGTTTTAGGTCTTATTTTACTCTGTCAGAGGCGGACCAGTAGTTCAGATTTTTTATTTGTCTTGCCAACATTTTTACTGGAAACACATTTTAATTTTAGCAATGTTAATTATATGCCAGAAAAGTACATATTTTTCATAGAACGTAAATGTTGCAACAAAAAAATACTTCCAAGTCTTCATTACCGTTTTAATTAACCCTTAACTATTGCAAAATTATATTTTGGTGGGGCAGAAGGTAGCTACTGAAGTGGCATTTAGGTGTCTTTACACCAACTGTTTATATACTGTCTATAGGTGGGTCAGAGCAGGCAAAATTTAGCATGGCTTTTATCTGGCATTGCATCTTTACACTGAATTTTTGGAAGGCAGAGAGCAGCCTTTAGGTTGGCTGCGTAAAGACGCATTATGTCAGCCAGTAAGAGAATGTTACCTTGGTCAAATTTAAAGCAGCACAATGTAAATGTAATATTATTTTAAATGTGATGTCATCAACCAATGTATTAGGCAAGTGATAGTTGAATTGGCCCAAAATTCTTTCACAGGCCATCCTTTTTGTGGAGCACTGCAGTGTAAATGCCGTGTGTGTAAGTTTTTCATCCAGTTTTCTTGTTTTTGTTTTTTTTCTTACAGGGGTGTACCAAGGTGATGAGGAAGGTCAAGGTCCTTTGCACTTGATGCTCACATTCATGTCAGTTCTCTGTTTATATCAAGCCAAAACGTGTTCCTGAAAGCATTATTAGCTACTTTTATTCCTTTCCCATCCGGGGCAGTCCAACAATCCTTTCCTCCTGAATTCATCCAGAAAGCGGTCCAACTACGGCTCAAAGCTGAATCCATACACCCGAGCACGGATGACGGAGGCGTGGCAGCAGCATGCTGTTGCCCCGCCTCCAGTCGTGCACACCATCCCACCAGGGGCGGACACACTGGGATGCACCGTCTACGGCATCGTCCTCCAGCCGGACGCGGCATTGCAACAATCACAGCAACAGCAGCAGCAGCAACAGCAGCAGCAACAACAGCAGCAGCATCACAGTCAGCAGCAGCATCCGGCACAAGCGCAGCAGTCCTCCTTGCATGTAGGGAGCGAGGGAGGACACAAGTGTGGTGCATGTGGCCATGACATCTCCCATCTGGCTAATCCACATGAGCACCAGTGCATGGTGAGCCAAGATCGTTCGTTTCAGTGCACGCAGTGTCTGAAAATCTTCCACCAAGCCACCGACCTGTTGGAGCACCAGTGTGTGCAGGTGGAGCAGAAACCTTTTGTGTGTGGAGTGTGCAAGATGGGCTTTTCGCTGCTAACTTCTTTAGCGCAGCATCACACTGCCCATAACAGCGGAAACCCCATGAAGTGCTCCATATGTGAAAAAACGTATCGACCGGGTTCTGGAAATGCCACACCAACTTCGTCAACGGCCAACCCAGGGCAACCATCCAATGATGAAGCATCATCTAGTGGCAGCGCTGCCGTCGGAACATCAGGCCAGCCTACGTTCGAGCCTTCTCAACCTGACAGGCCGTACAAGTGTTCAGTGTGCTCCAAGGGCTTCCGTCACTTATCCGAGCTCACACGTCACGAACGCGTCCACACAGGCGAGAAGCCGTTTAAATGTGAAACATGCGACAAAAGCTTCAGCCAGTCCTCTCATCTAGCCCACCACCAGCGTACCCACAGCTCCGAACGACCATTCAAGTGTGCAGTGTGCGAGAAGAGCTTCAAGCACCGCTCCCACCTAGTCCGTCACATGTATGCCCACTCGGGCGAACACCTTTTTAAGTGCAACCTCTGCGAGTTGCACTTTAAAGAGTCTTCCGAGCTCCTCCACCACCAGTGTCAGCCGCAAGGTGCTCGGCCGTTTCGCTGCGCCACATGTGGGAAGGGCTTCAAGCGTCCGTCCGACCTGAGACAGCACGAACGCACCCATTCGGAGGAACGCCCGTTCCACTGTGAAGACTGCCAGATGAGCTTTAAACAACAGTACGCCCTGGTGCGCCACAGGCGCACACACAAGGCCTCTGCCGACCGCCCCTTCAAATGCAACCTGTGCGACAAGGGCTTCCTGCAGCCGTCCCACCTGTTATACCACCAGCACGTTCATGGCATGGACAACCTCTTCAAGTGCGCCTCTTGCGGCAAGGGCTTCAGTCAGTCTGGGGAGCTGCTACGTCACAAATGTGGTGAGGCCTCCTCGACACCCACAAATCCAGACAAGCCCTACAAGTGTGATGTGTGCGGAAAGGCTTATAAAAAGGCCACCACGCTCCAGCGCCATCAGAATTCCCACTGCACCGAGAAGCCTCTCAAATGCTCGCTGTGTGACCGACGCTTCCTGTCCTCCTCAGAGTTCGTGCAGCACCGATGCGACCCATCCCGTGAGAAGCCCTTGAAATGTCCTGACTGCGAGAAGCGCTTCAAGTACTCCTCGGAGATGCAGCGACACAGGCGCGTCCACACCGGAGAGAAGCCCTACAAGTGTGTCAGTTGCGACAAGGGTTTCAAGCAGCGTGAACACCTGGCCAAGCATCAAAGCGTGCATGCGAGAGATGCCCAGTTTAAATGTGTATGGTGCGGAGAGCGTTTCGCTGATCTAGGAGCCCTTCAAGAGCATACTGTCCAGCACACGGCTGAAGGTGGCGGGTACCCTGTGTCTTCTCTCATTCAGTAACTTGTGTCCCCGATTATTTTCACAGAGGTTTTAGGAATCTCTGCAAACTTCCCCAGTCAAATTAATTTTTACAAGGCCCAGTAACCTCATAATACCTCATTTTGTTCAAAACAATGCATATACTCAAGTAGTTTAATTGGGTTCGATTGGCAAACAAAGATGAATTATTGGTTGTTGGTTTATATATGAATCCTGGGAGGACAGAAACAGATCTTTGAACTCTAACCCAGGAAGCACTGTGATCCAAGTACAGTAGGTGGCATTTGCCCTGCTTCATGGCTCCTTGGCCAGACGTGGCTCACAATGCCCTTCTTCAAGATCTTTAGAGCACAAGACAAAAATGATTTGGTCTGCAACTATTTGTTCAGTCTTAAACCATCATATAGAATCAGCTATCCATCGTTGGTATCTATAGTACCTAGTGGTTGAGAGACTGCTTATTGTGTGCCTCTACAAAAGAACTCTACTTGGATCTCTAGCCTTGCTCCAATTTGAGTACATAGTACGCACATTAGGATGCACCTCCAGCAGCCTACTGTGTGCATTTAGTTCGCCCCACAACTGAAGACAAAACGAAACGGGGCGAAAAAGTTGTGCTGTTATAAACTGTTGAAACTGTCTGTTTATGGCAATGGTTACGTTCTCCTCGTGGCAACTAATGGTATGTACCAAAAACCATCGTTGTACTGTACCACACCCTAGACGGGACAGATCGTTAACCAGCAGAAGTATAATGACCTCAGACGGTCTCTACATTTCACTGAGATTATACGTCAATATATAGAATCTATATAGAAATGTAATCTTGCATACAAACAGTTCATATTACCACCAGAATCAGTACAGCTGTCCTAAAAATTGCTTAAAAACCTGAAAAGGCTTCCTGTATTACTGTATGTACATAGTTAGTATGTATACAACTTGTTTAACAGTCCTGTCATTAGATATTGCGTTGTCTTTCTTAAACTGCACCAGTTATAAGTAGCTTTTCATGTTCTGATTCATACATTCTTTACGTTTTGTTTCTGATTTGCCTTTTTAAAGTTAAATTCAGCCTCTTTGTAGATGTAGTTGGGATTGTAATTGGTGTATTCAAGGTTGTGTGAAAGTTTAGTCTGTTTTTATAAAGGTTTTTGCCCCTTGCCCCCTCCCCCCACCTTTACAGGACTTGTGTACTTGTTGTACAGTACCCTAAGTGTCATTCTATGTCTACTGTATAGATTTATCCATGTGTTTGATCTCTAATCTGCCAACTCCATGTCTTGCCTACAGTCATTTGCCTTTTGCAACATGACGGTAAGTCTTTGTTTCCCTGTTATTTTCTTTTATAAAAACTGTAATCAAAGACTTTCAAAATGTATTTTCGGCCTCCCCCAGGATCCAGGAGGAAAAGTAATTGTTTTGGACCTTTAAGGCCTTGACTTAAACACATCATTCAGATGTTTTTGTCAGTGAATGTCTGTGTTGCATACTCATCCAACGATAGTATGTTCTTTTGAGATTTTTAAAAAAACCTGACATATATACATTAAATATGTGTATATATTTAAACATAGACATATTTGAGTGTAATCCACAAAGCTGAATTTTAATAGAACTGTTCGTCTTGATTTGCCTACTTTTTTTTTTTTTACTTTACCTCTCCCACCCCATCGCAATTTCCCATCATCCTACATGGGGAAAAATGACATTCTTGGCTCTGTTGCTTATGCAGTATTATATGTTGATTACTGGCCCTTGAGGAACATCTCCCTCTTGCAGTTAGGTTTCGCCTGTTCCTATACTGCGGGGTTAGAGGTGATGATGACACTTTGGCCTTAAGCAGGGTGCGTCTAGTTTCTCCGCAGAGCCCTTGGCCTCCAATTTGTTTCCCCTTTATAGTATCTATTTATGCAAGGGGCTTTTTTTAAACCATAGGCATTAAGAATGAAAGAGCAGTTGGATTTCATAAGTATGTTGTTTTTTATGTTTTCATGTTTGTATATTAATTTTTTTATTAATGTTTTTATCATTTTATTAATGTTTAAAATCTCTATAAATATCTATATTCTTGGCAGACTTATCAGGACCACAGGGGAACGTCGACCTTCGATCGATGACCTTCCTCTATGGTTTTGAGACCTCTCCACCCTGTGCATGCCTGCTGTGTTAGTTCCTGTAATCTGTTCCAAGTATCTGTGCTTCCAAGCGCACATACTTATCTTAGCTTTTTTTCAAATTGTAGATTGTGAATGAGCTAGTAAAAGAAGTTCATGTGGCGGTTGATGTGACATTCATGCTGAAATATATGTATGTAGCATTTAATATACACAGCACCAACTAATAAACCTTTTCATTAATAATGGATTGTTGTGTCATTTTTATGTGCATTTATTTTCTTTATATTGATGCATTTTGTATTTTAAGCTGAAATTCAGCATAAGATACTAAATGTATGGGCATCTTCTTGGGCATTGAGGTTATTTAGGACCTGTTAGCTTTTATGTCAGAACCCATACAATCCAGAATCCGTGGCTGCATGCTGTGCAGGAACTGGTCTGGCTCCAGCAGCAATCCGAAGCTTGTCCCAGGATTTCGTGAATGTTTTTAATGCCATCTGGAAATATAAAAAAAACAATTAAAAACCATAAAGAGATGATTAATTCTAGAAGTGTCTTATGACCATGTTTTTAAAATAAATAATAAAAAAATAAAAGATAAGAATCCTCACCTCTGCTATCTCCACCTTGCGTTCCCACTCCTTAACACTCTTCTGCAGCTGGCCGTGGGACTCTTTAACCTCAATGTATTTTAGGACATGTGGTACATGAAAGTCGGCCAACTGGCCCCTCAACTTAATGTTCAGAGCCTCTGCTTTGTTTCGTTCCTGTCAGGAAAAATAAAATCCATATTATGGCTTTTGGCCAGTGTAGTATCATTCCAACTAGTACAAATACCTTTTAGTTTAGCCTTTATCTTGATTTTAAAAGTGTAAATATTTGGTTATTTACTACCATAATGTTGGTTTCTGGCTCAAATACTCAAAGCTCTTGAGGAGCTTTATGGTGGTCTTTCTACAGATCTGTAAGTTCAACAAGAACATAGAAGGAATTTCATTATCCTGACCTCCTCCGCTTGCTTGATCTCCTCCTCAATCTTAACCAGCAACTTCGTCCGTAAAGCAATGTCTCTGTTCAGCACATCTGACTCGAGTGTCAAGGTCTGAAGCTTCTTCTGCAAGAAGAGGACATTGAAAAAAATCTCTAGACACTTAAGGATGATAACTATAATGATAAAGATATAGTTCTAAATATTAGAGAATAACAGAGTCCACACCACAACGGCACAGAGAAACAATCGGAAAAATTTTTTTCTAGCTGATAAAAACATTGACACCCAATCAGAATCCATCCTATTTTAAAGAGCTTGAGCATTTAAAGTGACGTGTGAGAGCATGTGACTCAACAAATAGGTGATATCTTCAGATATTTTCTATGGTTAACCAAGAATCACCTTATTATAATTTAAGGCCTGCAAGGCATTCCCTGCAAGCAGTTTGAGATCCAAATGTTCAAGGTTTTGCTCATCCAGTCGCTTACGAAATTTGATGTTCTCAAACTTGAGCTGCTCAAAATCCAGCGCCGTCAGTCCCTCACTCATCTCCTCCTGTTGCTTTAGCTGGACCTGTAGTTTTTTCTTGTGTGCGACGAGTGCTGTATTCTTCCGATGCAACTTCTCGATCAAGTTCTCCTGGAAAGATGGCACTTTATTGGGAATTTAAATCACAACTCTTGTCAGAATAAACCTGCGACTTGAAGTTATCTTTTACCTTGGCCCTTATTCTGTCCTCAATGTATCTGATGACTTTCTCAGTACTCATTGTCAAACACTTTTTGTCCTGCAGTGCTTTACAGATGTCGCGATCAAACTGGCAACATTCTTTTTTAACCTCTGCCAAGTGGATATCAGCTTCTTCCAGAGTTGCCTAAAGAGGGTAGAATCAATAACATAAGCGTATGTAATATATTTGTGACGAAGCTTTATGAGCTTGTTCCCTCTCTTGACTAATGACCTTGTTATTGTCCAGCTCTCTTTCTGAAAGGTCTTTCGCTCTCTTCACATCCTCAGTCATCTGTTTAAGCACGCTTTGGGAGACATCACATTTCTGTTCCAGTGTCAGGAGCTGTTGTCTCTCTGGAGTGCGAACTTTAGTTTTCCTTCCTGGACTCTGGAATCAAAACATTGACAATGAATTAATGATCATGCATGGACCATTCATAAAAATACACTGTTTTTTTTATTGTTAATTATTATTTATCCCTATAAAGCCTACTGTTTCATGTTTTGATGCACACATTTTTTGATCAAAGCTTTGCTGAAAAACCTGTTGTACACAATCTATTACATGCCTTCTGTCGTCTGATTGATAGGTTATACTTTTTTAGAAAAAGGCCTTTTAATATAACTGAAAAAAATGGTCCCCCTTCAGGTCGTGGTGCATGTGTCTTTTTGCAGTGAAATCTTTGAATGAAATCTTTTCAATTAAATTTTTATAAATTAAACATAAGAATAATTTTTATATTGCTAGTGATATTTCAAGATGAACACTTCCTGAACTGATGTTAAAATGTATGAAATATGATGCATCAAGCTGTTGAGCGACGTTTATTTGTAAATCTCTCAATCGTCGTCGGTCATTGTATTGGACTGCATCATGTTTGCTCCACCACAATAAAAAACTATGGAGCTTTGATCATAAAACTTTGATCTAAAATGATTTAAATATCATCTTACTAAGACATATTATCGGAAGATCTACCCAAGGTTTCACAGTCAAGGCTTAAGCAAGTCCCAGTCTAAAATGCATGTTTGAGCTGTTTTAACTGTAAGCAACTTGCATTGGCATATCCTGAAATATGTCAGTCAGTGCCATTGTTTTGTCTCAAGATGCACACCACCAGTAATGTTTTTTTCTAAGACTCTTTTAAAAAACGACTTAAATGTCCTAATTGAACTAAGGGCTAAGCCCTGTCTGTGAAATGGCCATAGTGACAATTTATATGCATTTTATGTAAGTAGATACTACTGTTATAAAGATCTCAATGATTAATGTATTTCGAACAATTATTTATATGTCAGGCTTTACAGGATTAAAGAACACAGAAAAAACGACGTAAAACTTATTATATTACAAGATTTGCATGCATAGTCATGTTTCACCCATAGACTTGAGAGTGAAAGCATAACGATACAGACGTCACGACATCTAAACATTACATCAGAACTGTATGCACTCGTTTACTTTATTAAATACAAATATATGTTATTTAAAAAGCATGTAATATATATATATACAATGTGTGCATTTTATACATATATATATATATATATATATATATATATATATATATATATATGTATATATATATATATATGTATGCTTATATACAGTATATATATTACATGCTTTATATATATATATATATACCGTACCGTTGCCATTTCCATCCGTGATGCTGTTTCAAAAGCATCCGATTGAGTCCGAAGGTCCAGTCGACTAATATACTGCTCACATATACCGATCTCTGCTTGTAGCGCTGCATTTGAGAATCTTAAATGTAGGGAAATAAAAATGAGTTGTGTTTACATGTTAAAAAATACAAAATACAAAATTGTTTGCTGATGCAACCAGAAATAAAACTAACGTTACGTTCAGTTAAATGCGTCTGGTCCTACTGGTTAACGTTATTAACCAGCTAAGTTAAATAAGAGTATTGAAACGCTTCTTCTTCTTTTTTTGGCAAACATGACTGCAAGATTCCGTCAACATTTGAAATAGAAAAAAGCTTTTATGACTTACTTTAAGTCCTTTACACGTTCAACAAGTTGGTTTTGATCCATGTCAGTTTTACTGTGCTCTGTCGTAGCAGCCATGGTTGCTTGTTGCCATGGTTTCGTGCGCGCGTTTGTTTCGCCCCTAATAAATTATTGGTAGACTATTAATCAATAATCACATAAATTCATTATCCATTGTTGTGATATTCTATGAAAAACGCATATTAAAAATAAGCACGTTTTTAATATGATTTTTAATTTAGGGCCAGATTGTAGCCAGAATGTCCACCATAATTATGAAAGACATTTAAACAAATAAGTAAATAAATAACATCAGTAATGTATTCATTATTGAAAACAGTTCACTTATAAGGATGTACATGATTTATTTCAATGGTAGATTTAAATCTGCCGTCTACATACAGATGTTTCCCCGAAATAAACAATATTATACTATGTATACAAAATTGTACTATGTATAGTACATAATTAATAGTTTATTACAGTAAACAATCAAAACAAAAATGTATGACAATGCTTTTGAAATTAAACCCTCTTTATAGCAGTGAATGAAACGATGAACACAGCCACACATTTCCTCAAAATGTCTGTTAGACATCAAACGGAAGTCAAATTTGGGTGCATAGCAACGGAAGGACATGCCCAGTGGCCATGCCCATGACCATAGATAATAAATACAGATGCCTCATTAGCGGCTGTAAACCGTCCGCCATATTGGAACGGTCAAAGCCGGTCCGTGAATACTCGACTGTGCGTCTACAACCGTAGTTATTCACATTTACCATCTATATCTGCAATAGAAAGATTAGAAGAAGCATTTCATAGAACTTCGTTTATCATTAATGTTGCACAATTCTGCACAATGGATATATATATATATATATATATCCATTGTGCAGAATTGTGCAACATTAATGATATATATATATATATATATATATATATATATATATATATATATATATATATATATATATATATATATATATATATATATATAAAATCAGTTATAAACAAACAAACAAACAAACACATTCTTACCTCTGAAAGGTTAGTCCATTTCATTTCCATTTCATATGGAATGTATGTCGGTGGTTTTTACAACCATATGCTGCACAATACGGTATATATTTCGATGGAAATGTTTTTATTTGTTAGTGCGAGTGATGAACAGCGCCATGTTGACCGTTCCAAGATGGCGGAAGCGTCGCCGAGTTTAGAGCTGGCGCATGTGGTATCTACGTATAGATATCTATCGATTTCTATGGACATGACAGACTTGTACTTCCGGTTTTTCTATGCTAATTGATAAAGATATCTTGCTCGTCCGGGTCAAATCGTTCCAGTCCGTTTTTCCTGCAGCAGCACGGGGGGATTGGTCCGGAAAACCCGAACCCCGATCACAAGCAGAACGCTGCACAGGATTATAATCGGTTTTCGCGATTATTGCACAACGACTTTACGAAAGCGACGTCACGGTGACACGTTTTTTCACTGGGGTCGGGTAGAACATCGATCTGTAGTCCACCGCCTCTCCCTCTCTTTCTAACCAGTCAATATCGAAGCTCAGGAACTGATTAGTTATATTCTACTCACTTACGCTGGACTGTATTCTCCTACATCCATTTGGTGCAGATTGAAGACTGAGAGAACACACATCCTGGCTTTTTTCTCGGATCTTTATGCTTTGGATCTAGGGATTTGAGGCCCCTTTGGGGTGGTGGGGGGGTTTAACCCACAATAATTAGATCTAAACAAACCCCCCCGCCTAGGACTCAGTCTATTTCTAAACCAAATAACTTTTCACAAAACTTCACACATACAGGTCCAAAATAGACCTTTTAGACTTCATATTCGCATCTTTGTATGCGATATTAGTACTGCCAGAGTATTTCACACTCCATCCACTATTCATTTTCACCCTCGGATCTCCAGGCGGTCTAAACACCGTTGACAAACCGGGGATCGAGTGCTGCTCAGCGGCCACCGCGCTCCATCTTTTTCGCCGCTGATATCAGATATTACACGCCCGAACCGGATAGCATCAGACCCCCCCCGGGCTGGTCTACATCTGATCAGTGGTCCTCAGTCTGTGTTTTTTGGATTGGATTTGGCGATCGGATTTCTCCTACACCCTGAGCCCCGTTGCGCGCCATGCCCGGCCCAGTGGCCGGTAGTAAATCTCGGGTGTATGCCGATGTCAACACTTTGAAGAGCAGGGAATATTGGGACTACGAGGCCCATGTGCCCACCTGGAGGTGAGATATTTAAAGCTATAAGTTAAAAGTGCATCATCATCTGATGTTGTGTTTCAAAAAGCCTAGTGAGCTGCCTACCTAGCTAGGCGCGTTCACGTGCATAATTTTGTACATGTATCTGCTGGTTTTCTTTGCGCAGTGGTTCACATTGTAGGCTCGGTATCGATCGTGCTGGGAAAGTCATCAATCTGTGTGATCGAGCAGCCCCTGTTTGAGAGCTGGTGATGAGAGGATGACATGAACGGATTTACAGATGCAGCGTTAGAGAGCAGTGTGTGTCCTTCTCTGCATCCACAGATTTTATGCAAATGCTCTGAATCCATCAAGTGTGCAATCCACATCCAGTAATTACCATTCTAAACCAGCGCACTAATAGAACATTTAGTGGTTTTAATGGTCAGATTCCTGTGGAGCATTTAATGTGTTTCTGTTTTGCACAGTGCACATATGTAATTGTGCTGTCGTTATTTATTTTTTATATACTTTTCTGTGGACCACAAAAGAAGAATTTATCTTGGCCATCTTCATGCCAACTCTTTTCATACAATGGAACTGATTAGTGACTGTCAGACTCCCCCCCCCCAAACAATTTTGGACAAAAATTTTGTTTAAAGAGTCGAAATGAAGTAATTATTAAATGTGACTTCCAGTTCGAATATGCAGAAGGGAAAAATAGCCTACATTTGAGACTCTTTAAGCTGTTTTTATTAATTTTTAGCATTAAACGTGAAACATAAAGCTGCATAAAAATGTTCCATTTGAATTCCACTGAAAAATAACAATACAATTCAATTATAACCAATCCTTTAAAGAGGACTTATTATAAAAAAAATCATTTTTACATGGCGTTTGAACATAATGTCTGCCGGCAGCGTGTACACAACCACCCTATAGGCTAATAGTAAAAATTCACCCACCATCTCTTTTTTTTTTATTTTTATTTATTTTATTTTTTTTATAAATCCCCTCAATTCATAAGCAGTGCCTCAGAACATTTGTAGATTGTAGCTTTTGTGACATCACAAATTATTAGGCCCTGCCCACAATGACTGATGGACTCTGCCCTATTAGCATAAACCCTGCCTAGTCCGCTATGTTTATCTCCTCCCCAAAGCATTTAACAGCTGCATTCAAGAAATGTATTCTTATTAAAGCTACTAAGGTATTCAATCAAGAGCAGTGAGTGAATTTTATTTTCTTTTTCTTTTGTTTGATTCATATTAACACCATATATAGCAGTAGGTACGCTGCTTTCATTCAGTAATACACAATCCAATTATAGACATGTGATTTCCTGCTGTTGATTCTCAGACATAACAGACTGTTAATAATAAGACATGAAAGAGAACTTTAATACTCTCGGGACGCACCGTCTGACATCCAGCTTTCTGTGCGAGTAAACATATCAGAAGTTTAGACTGATATGGCTTTAAAACGCATGCCGATAATACATTTTCATGATGATGAACTGCAATGTCACTTGAGCGTAACCGCGATAGAGATGATAATTGAAACAAAACAGATGTTTTGTTAGTTTTTGGCAGAATATCCAAGGCACGAGCTGTACAGGCTCCGCCCTCTTCTGGAAACCTGGGTGGGAGCAGCAGCTCATTTGCATTTAAAGAGACATGCATGAAAACAGCATGTTTTTCTTTCCAATCAAAAATGGCCTGGGCATTTACAACATGGTATAGTAAATGATCTGTGGGGTATTTTGAGCTGAAACTTCACAGACACATTCTGGGGACACCAGAGACTTATATTTTAGTTTAGTTGACCCCTTCTGTCTCGAAAGACAATGGCTTTGTAAAAAGGGGCATAATAGGTGCTCTTTAAACCAATCAATTAGACTTTAGTGGGTGATAATGTTAGATGTCTACTTCTAACTTAATGTGGCCAAGTGTCTATTTTGTATGACTTTGGTGAGTTATTTTGATGTTAGTATTGTTATTGTTAACTAAAACGATCAAAAAAATAAATTAATATTAATAAATTAAATTTAAAAACCTTAAATGAAAACAAGAAATGTTAAGAATTAAGAATTAGAATTAACTAAGTTGAAGTACTAAAATTACTAAAACTAAAAGTGAAATAAAAAAAAATTAAAGCTTATTCAAAATATATAAATAATACCAAAATAAAACTGTTGATCCAGCTGACTATTTTTATTTTAAAACCTATAGATAGAACATTGTAATGCATATACCCAACTGTATTTGTAACATTTCTTAATGTTAAGCCATTTTGATTTGCTACACAGATAAAAAAAATATGATTCTGAATGTACAAATCTCTGCAAGAATAGTGACATTTGCCTCATTATTATAGTTAAGAGTTTCAGACAGCAGACCATTGCTTAAAATGTCGTCTTTGGCTCCGTCCCTCGGTAGAGACGTCAGTCAGCCCTCAGCTGACATGGGAAATGATGGGCTTGGTCATTTTCACAGATGGTTGACGGTTTCAGCCCCCTTCTTGCTAGCAGAAGCCGTGTGTTTGCATTCTGGGCTGGAGATGTTGGTTTCTGCTGTAGATCCTCTATCTGACTGGCATGTGAATCTGTGTACCACCTGCAGTAACCAGGAGGATTACCAGCTGGTACGGAAGCTCGGGAGGGGCAAATACAGCGAGGTCTTCGAAGCCATCAACATCAACAATAATGAGAAGGTTGTGGTCAAAATCCTCAAGGTGAGAGTTTGTGTGCATAATCAATATGACCCTGGTCCACCACCTATTTAGGGCTACAGAATGTTGTCATTAGCTGAAATGTTGTGGTTTCTCTGAGGTAAATTTAATGTAGATTTATTCCAAACCGATAGTTTGTTTAATATGATTTTATTAGCTGGATGAAATTTCAGTGTAAATAGTTGTGTATTTTATGATTTTTATGCTCACCAATGCTGCATTTATTTGAACAAAAATACAGTAAAAACAGTAATATTGTGAAGTACTACAGTTTGGTTAGCTACCCCTCTATCATAGTTCACCCAAAAATTAAACTGCTGTCAACATTTACTCACCCCAAGTTGTTCCAAACCTGTATTTTGGGTGAACTATCCCTTTAAAATAACTGTTTTCTATTTTAATGTGTTTTAAAATGTAATGTATTCTTCTGATGGCAAAGCTGAATTTTCAGCATCATTACTCCAGTCTTCAGTGCCACATGATCCTTCAGAAATCATTCTAATATGCTGATTTGCTGCTCAAGAAACTGCATATTATTTTTGTGTAAACATGATCCATTTTTTTTTCAGATTCTTTGCTAAATGGAAAGCTCAAAAGAACAAGATTTATTTGATTTTTTGTAACATTATGAATGTCTTTACTTTCACTTTTGATCAATATTCATGCTGCATAAAATTATAAATTTCTCTAAAAAACTTTTGAATGATATTGTACACTTAACATACACAAAAAGACATATTAGATATGCATAGACATATGCATTTAACATATACATTTTTTCTATATTTAGAAAATTTACATTCTTTATTCTGAAAAAATAGTCAAAAGGTATTGATGACTCATCTTGCACTCTTGGGCATGGCCAGTGTTTTATCCAATCAAATGCTTTCTAGAATGAGAATGTCCCTTGCCTTGTTATTCACACTAGCAATAGCAAATTATGTGTTGCGGCTTTGATACAAGCTAAAGGCTGTTGGTCTTTAATGATGAGTAAGTTTTAATATTGTTATATCATTGTTTTCTAAAATAGCCTGTCAAGAAAAAGAAGATCAAAAGGGAAATCAAGATCCTGGAGAACCTACGAGGAGGAACCAACATCATTCAACTAATGGACACAGTAAAGGACCCTGTGGTATGCTCTCCATCTCTCTCCTCTTCCATTAGCAATACTTGTCAAATTAGGGTTCCGTTTGTCCATGGAGGACTTTTATTTTCTCTCTCTCTCTAAAAGATTGTGGGCAGACCACATTTGAGACAAATGGCTTTTTCTAGTTTACAAGACTAAATTTGGTTTTAGTCCGTAATTGGTTGTAAGAAGTTTCTGTCTCAAAATTGTCAGTGAAATGACAACAAAACAAATCTGATTGGTAATGTCACGGATTTACCTTCCAAACATAAGCAAACAGTAATAGAGTGATTCTAGAAGATTATCTGGACAGAAATTAGATCATATGAAAATTACTGAGAAGCATAGTGATGATTATTGAAATATCAAATTAGGTTTTACATCGGAACAAAGACTTGCAGCCAGTCATTATGCTTTTGGAATCCATCTTCCTCTGTTTTACTCTTGATTGCGATCTCAATGAATGCTTGATGGTGTCTGTTAATGCTTACTATTGTTGATTTATGGACTTCTTTATTTGAAGGACTTCCTTTTCCAAATTGTTCATCTCTCTTTTTCTATTTATTTCTCTCGGTTTATCCCCAATCTTTCTGCAGTCTCGAACACCTGCGCTTGTCTTTGAATGCATCAATAACACCGATTTTAAGGTATATTCTAATTAAGGGTATCTATCTATCTGTCTGTCTTTCTGTCTGTCTATTTTTGTTTGTGTATTTATTTATCCATCTATCAGTATGTCAATCAATCTATCTGTCTGTCTTATCTATTTATGTTTATATCTTAATCTGTCTGTCTGTCTATGTATGGTACTGAATAACTAATTGTCAGAAAGACAGATATCTAGTCTCCTATATTTTAATTGAAGACTATTTAAAGTGATCAGCTATTTTGCAAAAATATTTTACTGCCAACTGGCCAATCAAAATTAAAGGAACTGTGTAATAATTAAAATGATTTAAGAGCTTATTTGACATTATATCGAACTTGAAATTCAAATTAAATCCTTGGCTGAAATTTAATCTATTTTGTTTCCTTTCTGTTTAGGAGCTGTATCAAAAGTTAACAGATTATGATATACGGTTTTACATGTATGAACTACTAAAGGTAAGTAAGCGTGCGCTTCAGTGGCTTGTTTTGGAGGCTTCTGTGAATTTCTAAGGTTTGTTTTTTACGGGCAGGCTCTGGACTACTGCCACAGTATGGGGATCATGCACCGTGATGTCAAACCCCACAATGTTATGATCGATCACCAGTTAAGGAAGGTAATGAGGCAGTTATTGTTAATTCTTCATCTTGAACTTCATTTAAGACATTCAGAATACAATTCATAGTTTTAGAGAAAGAAGAGCGGTAATGTTCCCTCTGTCATATAGTTATTGAATTATACACCAGCAGAGGGCGTCAGGGTACCGGTTTCTAATGGGAAAAACAGGGTTGTATTTAGATAGTGTTCTGAATCATGTTTGTATGCCTTTGATCCAGCTGAGGTTGATAGACTGGGGTCTTGCTGAGTTCTACCACCCTGCACAGGAGTACAATGTCAGAGTGGCTTCACGCTATTTCAAGGGTCCAGAACTGTTGGTGGATTATCAGGTAAAATGCTCTATGAATCACACACAGTATAATTATAAATGTAAAATGTGTACTTACACATGAACTTAGTAATTTTTATGATCAGATCAATCTTAGCACAATTGAATAATAATCGATAAAGGTTTTTGTCACATATTGCTGTTTTCTTTTTAGGTTGCGTGTGGTTATTGGGTTTAATGTGTGTTATATTGTGTGAACAGATGTATGATTACAGTCTGGACATGTGGAGTCTCGGTTGCATGCTGGCCAGTATGATCTTTCAGAAAGAGCCCTTCTTTCATGGCCAAGACAATTATGATCAGGTGATTAGAGAGTTAAAAAATATTATTTTGCATTTAACCCTACTAGCTAATAAATTTCATTCGACTTCTTCGTTCCCCAGTTGGTGCGGATTGCAAAAGTTCTCGGAACAGATGAGTTATTTGGCTACCTGCGCAAATACCACATTGAACTGGATCCACGATTCAAAGACCTACTCGGCCAGTGAGTACCTGCCGAATTTGAGAAACCAAAAAATAAATTATTCAGAAAACCTTTTAATAAACAATAACATCACAAGAATAGACATTTTTTTATATAACTTGTTTTATTATATTTTATATATTTTATAAGCAAATAAAATACTATTAGTTTATTATAATATATTATATTTATTTATATTTATATTAATTATAAGCTTCATTTATAAATCATAAAATAAAATTAGGTAATTCCATAGCTTTCTACTGAGTTCGATGACTTTTTACATTTGTATCATTAATAAAGCCTTTGCCAAATCCCATGCGGTTTAATTTCGATTAATCGTGCAGCCTTATTAATAAGGTTGGGTACCGTTTGTATTTTATTCTTTTTGATACAGAGTGTCGATTCCAGTAAGGTAAAAACATTTATAACAAAAATATTTATTCTGTGTCTTTTGGCAAAACGTTTTGTTGTAGCTGATTTCCAAAAGAACACTAAAAGTTTCCTATGGTTTTAACGAACATACCACAGCAAAAACAATTGGACTAACTAATACAAATTTCAAACATTATTAAAGATAAGTAAACCGTAATAAAATAAGAACAAATTAGCAATAGCACATATAAATACAACTGAACAAATTTCAGGTACAGAAATTATCAAATGTTAAATAACACTGCATTGTTTTCTTTTTATAAATAAAATATAGATTGATCCTTATTAAAGTTACAAAAGTTATTCAGTCAAGATCAGCGAGTGATTTAGTTTTTCTTTTGTTCTTTGATTAATGTTAATGACACAGACTGCATCAGGTATTATTACACATGCTTCATTCTCAACAGTAAAACAAAACCGACTGTGTTTACAAGGATATTTTGACAGTTTTGTGTGTATTTGTGTGTTCAAGCGTAAGAAGACCCGTACAATAATTCAATTCAGTATCACACACTATATGAGAGGCGGTTGTCTGTGGAGATGGATGTGTGCGCAAAGAAAACCGCGTGTGGCGCGAGTGCCAAATTGAGTTCTTTTTGTAGTTGAAAATGGTTTGGAATCACGTTAAAATGCACACACAGGAATAGACCTTGAGTATCTGATTCCCAAATTGGAATCGATTTTCGATTCCCAACCCTAATCATTAATGATATCTGACCGAGCTTGAGTGGTCAGTACATGGATGATGAAATACCAACTGTGATATAATGCTGTTAGTTTGTCCAGTTATTGAAACTCCCCTGCCTTATCCTACAGGCAAACACGGAAGCGCTGGGAACAGTTTGTGCAGACGGAGAACCAGCATTTGGTCAGCCCAGAGGCTCTGGACCTTCTCGACAAGCTGCTACGCTACGACCATCAGCAGAGACTGACCGCCACCGAGGCCATGGAGCACCCTTATTTCTGTGAGTTTGCTTACCTCATTCCTGACACTTATCTTGACACAAGAGTCTAAAATTCTTAAAACATACACATTTTTGTGTGTCTTTAGATCCAGTGGTGAAGGAGCAGTCTCACACTAATACAGATGGCACCATAGTGTCAAGTGGAACCAACACACCCCGATGAGAGCAGGTGTCAATATTTCATCAGTGTATATTCAAATGTTTCTCCATAATTGTAACACATTTTCAGTTTTTTTGGATGTGCATATGAACCATTATTTTAATGTGAATTCTGTTGATCAAATCTTCTCAAAAAATAAATCTGAACCATATTGGTTATCAGCGAATATTAGAGCTTTATTGTAGCAGTTCAATCGATATTTATTTCCACATGCTTATTTTTACATTTATATAACAATTGTAAAAACTATAAAAATGTAATAACACTGATAAATGTACTATTTAGCAACTCTCGAAATAAGTATCTATTTTCATACTGTCCATCAGTTTTATTTTAGTATTATTTATATTATTATTAATATTAATTTATTTTTATTTCAGTTTTAGTCATTTTAGTGCTTCATCTTGTAAGAACTTTATTTCGGTTAGTTGCTATTGCAACATTTCTAAGTTGAAGTAAGAAAAATGTATTTAATATTTATATCTTATTTCAATTAAAGTACAGTAAATTAAAATAATTTTTAATGGTAATAACGACACAGCTGTTATGTAATATTGTCATGCCTAAATTAAAAAAAAAATGGTTTATTTGTAATTTAGTCAAAATAGTTCAGAATTTTTAAATCGCCCATTTATCGGTTATCAGCTTAATTAGTATTATTAATTAGTAAAATCATGAATCCCAATATCTAGTGAATTAATTGACAATTCAGATTTTTTAAATTGAGTAGTATTTAATAGTATCTGAAATTGAAATGTGCCTTTTTTTTCTCTTTTTTTTCAGGAACCGGAAAAGGCGTTTGTTACCTCAATTTTTTATCCCTTGTGTCTGAAACCTCAAGTGTACAGTGAAAGTTGGATCTAAGCAGCACCTGTTACACCTCGTCTCTCGGACACACCATACACTCGTATACACTCACACTGACACAGACATTTCAACTTTTCCGTGTCCATCAAGATTGGTCTGCCCCTCTATAACAGGTCTGTTCCTCTAGCTTGAAGATTTCAAAGCTTTTCCCTCCCAAGTTTTAGATGAAAGGAATTTATCCTCGACTCCACCCCAAGTACACTGGCCCCTCCCACCTTAAACTAGGCATGGAGAATGAAGACCAGAATGAACCCTACCCCCTCTCTCCTTATTGGTCTGTGTGTCTGTCTGTTCAGTATTCAGACCTTGGCGCAGCCTCCACATACTGTAGTAATAAAGTGGCATGGTGGACCTTTATTTCTTTTCTCTAGGTAGATTGATTACTATATTAATGAAAATAAATGATTTTTATTTAGATCTATGTGCCTCGTTGTCTGTTGATGGGATTTGGGTTTTAATTAAAGGTGTGCTTATTTGTGGTGTTTGCACATACTTAAAGGGATAGTCTACCCTAAAATGTAAGTCATTATTTATTTTACCCACTCTCATGCCATGCCAAACTTGTATGACTTTTTTCTTCACAAAACAAAAGAAGATATTTTAAAGAACACTGGGGTCCAAACATCTGAGCTCATTGAGTTTCATTGAATGTAGAAAAAGAACTCTTAAACATATTATTTCTAAAGATATTCTCTAATGTTCAGAAGAAAGAAAGTCAATGCAGGTTTAGAGCGACCTTTAAACATGACAGAATTTTCATTTTTGAGTGAACTATTCATTTAAGATTTGTAATTTGAACAAACCGAAAACATAACGAGAAAAAAAAAAACAGAAACAAGCTAACAATACTCGTCTAGCAATCGCAAGAAAATCTTCCAAGTAGGCTATGTTGTTTCGATTGATCTGCTTGAGGACATCGGTAAACTTCAGGGTTAATTAACTAATCGAAACACATCCCTGTATGAAATTAATAAGATATAGACTGTAATATAAACGTAATATCACTTAGGCCTGCCTACCTCTTCCGAAAATGTCGTGAATTCACAAGTGAACTTAAAGTTACGTGCTAGTCAGTGTAAAAGACGAGTCTTGAGTAGCCTACGCTTTTTACATAGCAACGCGCTAAAATAGCGACAATGTTATAAAATAATTCAAAACAATTCTTATGTTATTCTAGCAGATCCGGTTTTCACATGTGTTTGTTAAATGTCTTTGTTAATCTATAAAATGTTTGAATAGCCTGTAATTAATTTTGCACTGAAATAAATACCAAAATATTACATTCGACGAAAACGTTTTAGACAAGAACTAACTAAAATGTAGAGATACTTTCATTAAAAGAAAACGAATATTAAAATAACTTTTTAGGAAATAAGAAATCTACTTTTAAAAGTGTACATTTCCAGTGGCACTTCGAAAGGGAAACATCGTTGTGTTAGCAAAACAAACGATTAGGATGAACAAAATCCTAATTTCTTTGGTTCAGTGTTGACTGGTGCGTGAGACCAGCGCTTCATGTGGTGTGAAACATGACCTCATCTCTTCAGCAATATTTTGGCTATGTGATATGTCTTTTGCCAGCCAGGTTAATTAATTGGCTCTGGCTCCCACCCACGCCCTTCTGTGTCATCACAACAGGTCTTTTGTATTCAAGAGATGTTGTGCTTAAAATAAGGCCTGTCAAAATTAAAAATTTTTCCCCCCGGCCGGAGGGATTACATAATTGGATGTTTTTAAAGACTCTCATTTCCCTAAACACTTTGCCTTTATAATATACAAAAGAAAGGATAGTTTTTACCAAGGTGCAATTTTCTATGCCAATCTTATGTGTGAGCGACTCAACACCACGTGAGTGCGCTTTAGGAGGCGTCTTGATAGCAGCCCTTTGTGACACCAAGGGCTCAAGTGTCCACTGCTGGCTCATGGGATGACGCTATTTCTCCGAGACCTCCTTGGTCAGTGCAGTCCACAGCGGTCCGGCCTACCTCCACAGGTCATTATTTACTTGTGTTTAGTTCTTTTTTTAACCCTCTTCTCAGTTTCAGTGTTAAACAGAGAGACTCATCATTATTCATGTCTGGGCCTCGTGTGCTTACTTCTGCCCTCCATAATTTCAAGTCCAAAAACCTGTAGAGCCATTTTGGGTACCTGCTTGTCCTTGTCCTGACAGAATAATTGTTGTGTTGGTTGACCAAAGTGAAATTAAAATGAGGTTTAGATGCATTACCTGCCACATCATTCCAACATTTGATAAAGTGTCTTGGATAATGACCTTATGTAACTTCTGCCACACACAATGGTCACTCGGAAATGTAAACCACATCCACCAATTACGCTGATGATGTGTGTGAGGGTGGTTGGGTAAACAAAGTATAAAGTCACTTGAAGGGATAGTTCACCCAAAAATCTATAATTCTGTCATAATTTATTTGCCCTCATGTTGTTCCAACACTGTAGGACTTACTTTCTTCTGCAAAAAAAAAAAAAAAGATATTTTGAGATCCACACAATGAAAGTCAATGGGTCCAAAATGACATTGTATGGATACAAAATATCTATATTCTAGGACAAAAGAAAGCAGCTTTGGGATGACATGAGGGTAATTTTTATAGGTTAAACTACTCCTTTAAATGTAAGAAGAGGAGTCATTTTGAGAAATTAAAGGACTGATTCCAATATTGAAGAGTGTCATATTTCATTGTGGTGTAAGGATAAAATGAACTGAGAAATTTTAGAAACATTATCTGTTATGAAGCTGTCCAAACATACTTTTGGTCTGGTGACCACATTTTTACAGTGATAGTATATCTTGCGTGAGAAAACAGAAGGATTGATTTCCTTGTAAGAATGACTGAGAACACGGCCACCTGATTGTGATTCATCTCCAATCCTGTTTCCTGTTTCCTAGCTGCAGCTGCCCTATCAAAACCTTTCAAGGAAATACTAATGTTATGAAGCTTACAATTTGCGCTTAAACTTTGTGTATTTTCTGGAACTATTTTGTCATTATTCTCATGCAACCAGACTTTTGATTATTGACATGTTGTGATCCACTTGAAAGCTTATTCAGGCTAAGTATGGTTAAACAGGAAGAGATCATCTGACCGACATGCAAAACATGCAACTAACCACAGTTTATTTTTACACAGTTTGAGGCGGGTAAATCTGAAATCAGTGTCATCATAATAGACAGACATGGTGTAGTTACTAGCAAAACTAGTATTAGCAAAACATGTCTTTCTAAAATAAGTAGCCTACAAATAATTTCACATATATAAGGCTTCCAAAAGGATTTTTTTGCATGAAATTGTTATGAATTTCCATGATTATTGTTGATTAAAGAGCATGTTGTACTTGGTATCAGTTTCTGCATAATCAACATTCCAATCAACCAATCCGATTTGAGGGACACGTTTACAGTTTATGTCAAGTTTAGGCTTACAACCAGGGTTAGATGCTTCTACATCAGTGTTATTTCCCTCTGCATTTTAGGATAAATTATGGGTAGGTTTAGGGGTAGGGATATGGTTACGATTATATTTTCAGACAGGAATGTTGTTCCAGGATAAACTAATGGGCGCATCTAACTCTGCAAAATCAGGATATGCGTTGACTATACAGTGAATTTGAATATCTAGTTACACTTGTGTCTCATTTCAAAGGATGTGCCCTCCGGAGTTCGCATTTGTTGGCCCCATGCTTCATTGAGACTCCCTTATTTTGAAAAAGTAACCATTACATTCCAAATTACAATAATTTATGCCTCTCAAGGAATAAGTACATTTTATAATGGTTACTTTTCTGAAATTAGACATCCTCGATGTATGCGGACGAGAAATGTGACATACAAAATGAGAATGCTTCTGAATATCTTTTGACCATTGATGTTGGCACAAAGCTAGCAGACTTTGGCAAACCAAGTGATTTTCTTAGACAAACCATTTTGTGGCCCAGTACCTAGTAAATACAACTTAGTTTCCAGGCAGACTAAAAATTGTACACTGACTCTTAAAAATTGCATAAGGCCAGCCAATCAGATCAGAGCTTGTGATTTAGGTAAGTGGTCGCCATTATGTGCATCTTTTTTAAACTCAAACTTGACTGTTTTTAAGATGTGTTTATTTATAGCATCAGTTTGTTTGCTTTAGACTACAGGCCAACATGTAAGAGTGAGACCGCAAGATAAACTTCCTGCTCAAAAAGGACACCTGATCCCCGGCTTCCTGTCCTTCAACCTGACTCCCATGCAGCTCACGTTCAGAAAACATCTTCCCCATGAAATTTTCAGCACGGCCTGTTTGTACCACAGTCTGTGATGTCCAGTCAGCGGTGAATGATGATGATGACCTCACCTGCCCTTTGGAAAGCCATTGTAATTCATAAGTAGCGGAACCATGAGGTGAGCTCAACCTCTAGAAAGGAACATTTCACCCCAAAATAAAATTTCTGTCACTATTGATTCACTTTCATGTTGTTTCAAACCCGTAGCTTATTTTCTACTGTGGAATACAAAAGAAAATGTTTTGAAGAATGTTCATGTTCTTTCATGCCAGGGGATTTCAAGCTCCAAAAGAACCATAAATTATTCATGGTTCATGCAACTTTTGCACTATATTACAAGTCTTCTGAAGCCATATGATAGCTTTCTGTGGGGAACAGGCTGACATGTAAGTTGTTTTACTCAAACCGCTGTGGTCACCATTCATTTTCATTGTATAGAATTTTGTAAATTTTCTACATAATTGTATTTGGTTAGCTGAAGAAATATACAGCTGAGTATCATCAGTGTAACAGTAAAAACTAATGCTTTGCTTCCTAATGATATCTCCCAATGGTAGCATGTACAGGGCGAAAAGCAACAGTCCTAGTACTGAACCCTGCGGTACTCCATACTGATCTTGGGATCGATATAACACCTTTTCATTTATTGCTACAAATTGAGACCTGTCAGATAAGTATAATTAGAACCTTGTGAATGCAATTCCACTAATGACAACATCATTTTCGATTTTGTGTTCAATGGTATCAAATGCAGCACTAAGATCCAGTAACACTAACAGAGAGATACAACCACGATCAGATGATAAGAGCAAATTATTTGTAATTAATGAGAGCAGTCTCAGTACTATGATACGGTCTGAATCCTGACCAGAAATCCTGAATGGATGCCATTTCTTTCTAAAAAGGAACATAATTGTGAACATTAGCTGTTGGCCAGTAGTAAATAAATAAAGGTGACTGAAATAAAGCAGCTTGGGCTTTCTGCAATACATTCTCCTTTTCTTTTCCACAGAAGAACGAGAGTCATATGACTTTACTTTTTAATATGCCAATACCTTTTTCTGTTTATTTCTCTGTTCAGGTATCTTGTAATTTAGATTTAGATTGTAATTTATAATATTAATCTTTAACACGATTTCTATTTTATGCAATATTTACACAATACATTTTTGTCTACATTTTTAAGTATATAATTTCTGAAATTTCTGATATCTAAACTATTCTTAACAGTTCAAAAGTTCAGTTCAGTATTTTATGTGGTGAAGTGGTGGCATTGTTATTGTGCTGTTCAGAAAAGACTGTGCAGAAATGTTCAAACATTTGAGCATTCCCAAAAGTGTTAACAGTATAAAACTCTGTCTTTTCTTCTTAGCATGCAGTAATGATGAATGACGACTTGAATTCAAATAAAATGTTTACTGAAGTTTCTGAGCAGGATTACATGAGGGGTTCAATCATTTCGTCAGTGTACATTGAATCATTCATTCAGTTATTAATTCACAAACATTTCTGATGCTCTAAAATCAGTCATGATATACTAATTATTTGTTTAAGCGGTAAATGTAGCTCAGAAAACATGTCCAAATACATTTTATACTGGAAACTTTAAAGCGTATATGGCTAAGCATGTAATCTGAAGTTGAGTAAATGATTATTTGTGCTCAATCACGTGAACGTCACTCATCTTTTGAAATCATAGGTGTTTTAATATTGAAAGGTTAATCTAAGGCAGATTCTAATTCACAATGTTGTCACACACAAGTTGTGTACAGTGTGGCAGTTTTAGTTTCAACACAGTAACGCACACCGGTCTAAGTTTCCATCACACCTCTTTGAGAGAGAAGGAACTTTGGGCCCCCTGTCCCACACAGAAACAAACAAACAGATAAATAAATTAACAAACAAATAGCTGTGTCGTATTTCCACCCTGATGAGGAATTTCCGCTGGTTTAATTACAGATAGAAGCACATAAAACTGTTTGACCCTATTGGAATTTCATAGATTGCACAATTCGAGTTCAATGAGTGCAAACTAGTCCAGGAAAAAAACAAACCATATAAAAAACTTGTGTCATTATGTAAGACAGAGTTCCAGCACACAGGGCTCCTAAAGGTCTGCTCGACTTCTTCCCCTTAAAATCAGATTTGCTGCATGTCAAATCCTCCCAACAATAGAATCCAACAAGATTGTAGAACGTGATGTCTTGGTCCCTCACTTTCAGTCTTCTGTGTAGAGTGAGGTCTGGCTCCATTTCCCCAATTTGTAAACTCCCACAGGGCTGAAGTTGTTGGGAGGTTTTGGAGATGCTGGAGGCTTAACTCACTCTTTTGATATTGTTACTACGTCTACGTCGAAAACAGGCAGGTAAGCATCGCTTCTCCGATTTGATTGTAGGTGAGCTGGGAGGAGAGGCTTGTTTTCTGTAAAACAGAAACACAGAAGGTAAATATCAAATATATTATAATCAATTGATTCATACATTTTATTTCATACAACAGTTTCTGATGAGAACAGCACAGGGACTTTTAGTGTTTTCGTCTCTCTGCTTGTTTGTGCAAGTTCCTGTCAGACTGAAAGTTACGCCAGTAGGTGGCGACAGGTATCTGTCTTTATTAGGATTCTCAACTTCTCTGTAAAAAATCGAAACCGCACCTCATCCATGGTTCGGCACAGAACCCTGTTCAAAATCCTGCAAAACCACAGAGCACCATTTACATACTTTTATATTAAATTGGCAATATATTTGTCTCAAATCGTCGTTAATGTACATACTGACTTCACCCTGTGCCGCAAGATACATTTAGTTTTGCATTCATTTACAGAAATCCGCACATTTGGGAAAAGAAGCATGCCTGAATTCATAGTCCTCATTTAAGAGTAAGAAAATTGACCAGATGACTTACTACCGGTGAGATTCTAATGTGTGCATACAATGGTCAGTTTACTATCTCATGCGACCACTGGAGAGGATTTGTAAATGGCAGTGAAGCGACACAACTGATGCTTATAGGTCAACTGACAGTAACAACATGACGGATTATGTGCGGATTATACTACATAGAACATTCTTTTTAGTAGAGATGAATAATTACTTATTTTAAAATAAGTACCTACTCAAGTGAGTATGCGATTTCAGATGCAGTGTTTAATTCGTACAAAACACAGATTCATTCAGGAACTGTAACGCTGTTTCAGTAAGGACAGGGCGTTGGATCCAGATGCAGTTTAATATTTATTAAACAAAAAAATAAAGTAAATCCAGGCAGAGAATAACAAGAAACCGGGCAAAGAACAAAATAATACAAACACAGGGAAATCCAGAAACTGAAACAAATATGCACAACACATCCATAGAGGACAACACCAGACAAGGAATATGAGAAACACTAGGGTATATATACAGAAGAGGTGTTTGGCAAACAAAACACTCCTGGGAACAATCAAAGAACTAATAATCAAGAAAAACTACAAAAGACTACAAAACATGGCGCAAAACAGGAAACAACATAAAAGTCTACACAAGACAGGAATCATGACAGAACCCCCCATTTAAAGAGTGGATTCCAGACACTCCTAAACAAACAGATAACAAAAAGTCCAGGAGGGAGGTGGAACAGGGAGAGTCAGGGCAGAGCAGGAAGGGTATGTGACCGGTGCGGAACCGGCAGGTCAGGTGGCCAGGGCAGAGCTGATGGGACTGAAGACCATTTCAGTGGAGCTGGAGAGAACCATGGCTGAGCAAATGACCACCACAGCCGAGCATATGGGACTAATAACCACCACGACAGATCAGGCGGAACTGGAGACCACCACAGCAGATCCGGCAGGGATAGAATCCACCACAGCAGGGCAGAAGCCCACCAAGGTGGAGCAGGCGGGACTGTAACAGAGATCATAGAGAGGTCAGAAACATCTCTTTGGCCATGACGGGGAACACACAAGATTCAGAAAGGGCCTCCTTTGCCAATACAGAGCATGCAGAGAGTTCACAGATGGCCTTTGTGGCCGTGTTAGGGTTGGCAGTGAGTTCAGGGGCGACCTGCGTCATTGTGTCAGGGTAGACAGGAAGTTCGGGGACGACCTCCAGGGTCATGTCAGAGAAGACAGGTAGTCCAGGGATGACCTCTGTGGTCATGTCAGGGCAAAAAGAGAGTTCACAAGCAGACACTGTTGCCTCTGGAGGTTCTGCCGACTTGGGAGGAGCTGGAGTGGACACTTCCGCCAAGTGTGGGTTAGGGTTAGTTTAGGCACAAATTTGCCAGTTGCGACCCTGACGGCTGGAGAATCTGGCATGGTGGCTGGAGAATCTGGTGTGACAGCTGGAGAATCTGGCGTTGTGACAGTGATGGCTGGAGAATCTGGCGTTGTAACACTGACGGCTGGAGAATCTGGCGTGACGGCTGGAGAATCTGGCGTTGCGACAGTGACGGCTGGAGAATCTGGCATGGCGGCAGTGACGGTTGGAGAATCTGTCATGGCGGCAGTGACGGCTGGAGAATCTGGCGTTGCAACAGTGACGGCTGGAGAATCTGGCGTGGCATCCTTGACGGCTGGAGAATCTGGCGTGGCGGCAGTGACGGCTGGAGAATCTGGCGTTGCGACAGTGACGGCTGGAGAATCTGGCGTTGCGACAGTGACGGCTGGAGAATCTGGTGTTGAGACAGTGACAGCTGGAGAATCTTGCGTTGCGACAGTGACGGCTGGAGAATCTGGCATGACAGCCGTGATGGCTGGAGAATCTGGTGTGGCGGCCGTGACGGCTGAAGAATCTGGCGTGACGGCTGGAGAATCTGGCGTGACAGCCGTGACGGCTGGAGAATCTGGCGTTGTGACAGTGACGGCTGCAGAATTTGGCGTGGCAGCCGTGGCGGCTGGAGAATCTGGCGTGGTGACAGTGACGGCTGGAGAATCTGGCATGGCGACAGTGACAGCTGGAGAATCTGGAGTGACGGCCGTGACGGCTGGATAATCTAGGGTTGAGACAGTGACAGCTGGAGAATCTGGCGTGACGGCCGTGACGGCTGGATAATCTGGCATGGCGACAGTGACAGCTGGAGAATCTGGCGTGACGGCCGTTACGGCTGGATAATCTGGGGTTGAGACAGTGACAGCTGGTGAATCTGCCGTGGCGGCAGTGACGGCTGGAGAATCTGGCGTGGCATCCTTGACGGCTGGAGAATCTGGCGTGGCATCCTTGACGGCTGGAGAATCTGGCGTGGCGGCAGTGACGGCTGGAGAATCTGGCGTGGCAGCAGTGATGGCTGGAGAATCTGGTGTGGCGGCCGTGACGGCTGAAGAATCTGGCGTGACGGCTGGAGAATCTGGCGTGACGGCTGGTGAATCTGGCGTTGGACCAGTGACGGCTAGAGAATCTGGCGTGGCGGCCGTGACAGCTGGAGAATCTGGTCTGGCTCTGCAAACGATGGACCTGGGACCACGAAACTTGCAAGTGCTGCAAGCACTGGACTTGAGATCACCCGACTTGGAAGTGACCCAGGGCCGGCCCGAGGCATAAGCGAACTAAGCGGCTGCTAACCCCAATCGAGTTAAAAAAAAAATATTTTTTAGATGACTTAAACAAGTGACAGAAATGAATGAATATGACTGAATTAATGAATAATTCAAGACAAGAAAATTCTGATTTCATGATCAATATACCTGCCTGCAACTGCTGCTGTGTCTGCCAGCATTTAAGTCATGCGCGTAATCTAGACACCTCGCGCGTGCATAGACAATTCTTGCGCAACTGCTCATAGTCACGGTATGGGTTTAAGTTGGAGAAAATAGACGCAGGGGAACTTAACCTTCTAGGTGTAAGGGTATCAATTTGAATAAATAATAAACAGCAGTTTGAACTCTTCTCCACTTTATTATACCACACATCAGATCACTAACTCCAGACACTCCGGTACCAAGTGTGCACGACGCATTCCTATCTACGGCAAGCCCCGAGGGCAAAAATACATTGCATACACACATACAACGAGCGACAGTACATCATTACCGGTATTATAGTGACTTTGTTGGAAGTCTGTTACAATAATATTAATAAAAAAGATTTTGAGGACAGTTACACTGTATTGAGACAGTTGAGAAATAATAATATTTTTACAGTTTTCAACAATCATTGTCATTGTTGAACCCTTGCTATTATTATGTTTCTGATTTCTCAGTTTTTTCATTATTTTAGCAAATAATTTTTTTTGTGTTATGAGACAGTTTGTTTAAAGAAGTTTCAAAGAGTTGGTAAAAGAGTAAAGTAAAAGTTAAACTTTTTTATTTAAGTAGGCATCTAATTTTTATTAAGTATTTATTTTGTATTTATACATAACCTCACAATATTCATTTATTATGTATCATTATTGCGTGACATTTGTGTCAATAATCGTCAAGCACAGGTGACTTCGTGTAGTGGGAGGGGGCCCCCGAATCAAATTATGCTTAGGGCCCCCAAAAGGCTCGGACCGGCTCTCCAGTGACCCTCTCTCAATGACCCTCGAGGACCATCACGGATGAGTTTACATTGCAACTGGTTGTAACGAGAGTCCATGGCGTGTCTGAATCACACAATTAGTGGATTCTTTCACAGACAAAGAACAATTTGTTCCCTTGCATTGTGTTGCTCAGAAACGCACAACTGGTAACTGCAGTGGCTTCGTTTATAAACTAATTTCACAGGTGAATTAAAAATGAACAAAGTAACTGGCAAATTATGCAACGAATTAATTAAAACTTAACTTAAAATTAATTATAAAATATCGTATAAAACAAATTGAATGTATATATTTAATAATTACCAATTCATTTTTAAAAGAGCAGTTCAATGATATATATATATATATATATATATATATATATATATATATATATATATATATATATATATATATATATATATATATATATATTTAGTATAATTTAGTATGTAATTTCATATATATATATATATATATATATATATATATATATATATATATATATATATATATGAAATTACATACTAAATTAAATTATACTTAACATTTGTATTGTTCACCCACAAATAAAAAGTTCTTAATCATCAATGGCAAATGCAAAAAATTTACATTATATTCTTTTGAGAGATTATGAGTGTTTGGGAATGTAAGCCTCACCTGGCCACTGCAGCAGCGGCTGCTGCTTCTTTATTGCGCAGTTGCCGCATTATACGCAACATGCGACAAATCTGACGCAGTGTCATCTTCGGAGCGTGGCAGGCCAGACTTGGGCGAGGGGCCCCTCTTGGCCCTCTGTAACTGAAAAGGGACATATAATCGCCACCAGCTCCCCTCCCAAAGAGCTGAACGCTGCTGCTTCCATAGCAGGATGCACACTGAAAGAACAACAAGAACAAAGATATAGAATTATGTTGCATGAAATCGGGACTTGGAGACCTTTTCTATGAATTAACCAGTTGATAAGAAAATCATTCGACAAGGTACTGGCTTAACACCAAGGACAGGATTAATTAACTACATCCTAAGAAACCAAAGCCCTTACACACACACACACACACACACACCTGACTTGACACCTGATCGGCCCAGAGCACAGACATGATACATCCACACTAATAGTGCTGACAGAACATGACCCAGTCAAGAACAAAGAAAACTCAAATTAAGCGAACTGAGAATAAGTTAAGTGATCAAATGCATGTCTTTTATTTCACTGATATCACCACCACAGACAGTATTGTATTAAATAGCAATCCATTTTTAAATTCTCAACCTCTTCTAACCCTCTTCACAAAAAGCTGAACATGTAAGTCATAAATGTGTTTAAAATGAAAATCTACCGTTCAAATATCACCATAACAATATAAAAATTGGTAAATAAATAAAAGAAAACAAATATTTTTTTGGTGTGCAACATGAGCCCTAAATTTCTCTAAGAGATTGTTTCTTCTATCTGGACCATCTGTTATTGAAGTGAACTCATCTAAACTCAAAAAAAGCATTCTTGTTCTCCAAGTACTCACCGGTACAAAAGTTGCCATGGTAACCAACTCAGATCAGGTCGTCCTAGAGATGCTGCAGAATAATGCTTAAAATTTTGCTTGCTTTGACTGAGCGTAGAACTTTTATACCTGTTGTCTTCCCAGGTGCCACAAGATGTGACCAATCACAGGGACCTGACATCACCAAGTGATGTCACTCCACCACTGCCCTGAACTGGACACAACAATGGGCAGATGGTGTCTCGCGTTTCAGGTCCTCAGCAGTGGTAACATGCAGTTAATTATCACGCTACCTTTTGTCTCTGGTGGGTAAATTTAGAATCTTGTAGGAGGGAACAAAGAAGCAATCTAAGAACAAAGGGTGTTGTGAATTGGGTGACGTGGTCCTGACAGAGAAGCTTTGTGTAGCCCACAAACATATATTAAAGCAGCTCATGCTTTACTGAAAATTAGGCTGCTATAGAATGACTGTGGGTCATGGATTACATGTTTGTTTATTAGTGGTATTAAAAAACATGAAAAGTATTACAATGTTCATGAATAAATGGCATTCATCTTGGCATTTTCTGTAGCATCTTTCATACATAAAATGCAGTGCTTCATATGTCAGAGTATGAACACTTTAAAAAAGAATGCATAACAAAAACAACAAAAAGTGTGATTCTTTAAATTGTTTTGTTTAATAAATAAAAAAATGACTTGAAAATGTCATCACATTTTGAACGACAGTCAGAAATGTATTAGTATTAGTGCATTTAATACTTTTAAAACCATTAAAAGGAACTTAAAATCTATTCTTATGGCAACAAATTAAAATGTGTAATGTGGATTCATGAATACATTTCTTAACATCCAACATTGAAATAAAGAACGAAAGATCCGCACTTGCTTGTGTCTTCTTAATGAATTATTAGATTTTTTTTAAATTATGTAACAAAGCATATATTCCGGTAGATCAAGATCAAACAGTTCGGTAATCAGCCTTCTTCAGTGAATCATACCAGTACATCAGCATCCACCATTGAAAATATCTCAGAAATTGTATAAGACTTAAAACTCAGTTAATTATCTAAAATGACATCATCACAAACTCACACCACATGTGCTGGTATACGTTTGACAACCACAGCTTCGCTGCCTTGTTTAGCTGTCAGGTGTCTCATGAAGACCAAAAACCAGCTCAAGACAGGCCTTATCAGCTTTGCACGATGTAGCAGGTCACACAAAAACCAGAAGCAACTTTCAAGTAGCCTATTCAAACTTGGTAGACCTGCATCCATCAAATGTGAGTGAAAGGTATTGTTGAATTATTCAGAACTGATCATGGTATTATTTCCAACCCTACCCTAATCTTAAACAAATTCACTAGAAAAACTAATTGTTTGGAAAAAGCAATATAGGCATTATTTTTGTACATTATTTGATCAAACAAAATGGAACAAAGTTCTCTGAACTCCTCTTCTCTTTATCTCCTCACGTGCTATCAGTTTGTATGGTTCAGTACCATAAAATATTGAGCTGCAATAAATCTCTTAGTAACCACTAGTGCAAATTTCAAAAGCCACTAACTGTCCTTCGTGTTTTCTTGCTCCTCCCATTATACTGTCACCCTACATTACATAGACTATCACCACTGACATCTACCTACCTATAATATATTATAATTTTATTTATAATCAGGGCAATTTTAGAAATAATGTAAGTATTTAGACAATGCTTTACATGCAATAGCATGTAATTGAAATTGACTATCTCCTTTCTGGAAAAAAAAAAACATTAAGCATGTTTGTGAAACCTATTTATTTACTTTGCAATACTGCCACCCTAAGACGAAACTGTAATTCCCTACAATGAAACTTAAACTGGGCCCAAAAACTGAAGAGGTGAAATAGTATAATGAGAAAACCAAACCCCTTTATTAATAATAATTTTATCATTATAATTAAACATTTTTTTGGTTTTGTATGGCATGATGGGAAAAACTAGGTTATGACAGATTTTAGATTTTTCAAAATCTGAGTAGAACATTGTGACCAGATTGCCTTACGTTAATCAATCACTGTTTGTATACATGTTCGTTTTTAATTTCATATTTAGTTAGCATATTTAAAAGACCAAATTTCATTGTATATTGCCATAGGTCAAATTAAAGAAAATTAGAAAAAAAGCTGGTTTATCTATCTGACAGCCAGATGACCAGGATGGGCAAACAGTAGCGCGTTTTTTTTTGTTGTTGCTCAAGTTAAATAAAAACCTAAAAAATGTCTCACTTCTCAGGTCACATCACACAGTGCCCTAAAGCACTATTGACAGCCTATCTAAAGACGCGCCCTGTGTGCAAACAGAACGGCAATGTTATGACACCAACAACGCCCACAAGGAGGAAGTACAATGTGCAAGGATTGGAGAATATCGATTGTTTACATTAGTCAACTTTTGACATAGGCCCTAAATGTAATTTAGAAAAAATAAAACAACTACAACAAAATAAATAATTCTTGTGAAAAATGCACACAAAAAAAAAAAGACTCAAACAGTAATTTACAACGTTTGCCATACTTTGCAGGACGCGCGACAGGTGCTTAGATCAGCAGTGACTGCGTCATGAATTATTCATGAGATGCTTATGAGCAGCCCGGCTATGAACTCTGCTCAGGCTCGAAGTCGAAAGGCAGTAGTTGTAGAACTCAATCGCTGGAGAAAGTCAGTGGGGGTCCCACTTGTGTGCATACCTTTCTCTATCCTCTTGTGGACACCCCTAAATTAATAAAAAAAAATGTCGCCTTCGGTGTCCCCTCGCTTTTTACCTGAAAAGGAGGTAGCCAAACATTGCACTAAGGATTCGTGCTGGGTGTTGTTAGGGACGCGCGTGTACGATGTGACAGGGTTCCTCCGAATGCACCCGGGCGGAGAGGCGCTCATTCTCCGCCGGTCCGGCAAGGACATCAGCCGGGAGATCGACGGACCCCCACACCGGCACTCGGAGAACGCCCGAAGGTGGATGGAGCAGTACTACATCGGTGAACTCGACAGAGACAGCACAGAGGAAGATACGGAGGTAAATCCCGAAATAGCATTAGAAAGTCACTCAAATAGTCTCAAGCAAGCACTATTTTGAGGAAGTTTAACTAGTCACATTTTAAGATGTCACGCTTTAGTTCAGGAACTTCACATAAAGAAGCCAGAAAAGTGACTTAAGAAGAAAATTTGGTCCGTTAAGATTTTTTTTTAGTGATGTCAGATTCGAGAAACTTTCTTTTTGAGTCGGATCTTTTCAATGAATATTACGCAATTATTTTTTTAACCTGGGCAGCAAATTTAAGGTAGCCTAATGATTTTTTTTTTTAAATTGCGCTAATGTAAAATGTTTGAAAACCATTGGATAAGAAGCCATCTCGATTATCATAGTCGTGATATTTGTGCGTCGTGTCAGCAGGTTGGATATTCCATTGAGGGCTCTTATGAGATAAACAGCCTTCTGTCTCTGCTTGCTTTTCTTACGTCAATCCCTAAGAAACAATTGGGGGTGGGTGGTGGTTGGACCAGGTAGTATCACAGCTTCCAGTTCCAGGTTTGTTTTATTATTCTCATTTTCATATCTTGTCATATTATGAAAAACAACCCTGTTAGGTATTGCCAATCTTTTATGGGCACTATGTCTGTAATAAAAATATTGATATGAGGTAGGCTATGTACTGACTAAAAGCTCAAGTGCAGAAGAAAGGTGAAAATTTCAGAATGGAGGAGGTATAAACAAGTGTGTGTATGACAATCAAACCGGTCTGTCTTGTCTCTGTCTACACAATAGCTGATGAGGAAAATGTCCACACCACTTCAGATTTCATACTGTCAGCATTTGAGAGGGTTCACATGAAGTATCATTGTAATAAATGGTCACTTTACACTTTACAACATGCATTTCTAAATTAAATCGAGCTTCACTTATTTTTTGGCATCTTGGACCATTTCAACAGTACATGCACATAAGGGAGTGTTAAAAGTTGCATTGTACATTGTTGTTATTGGTTACAAAATGCATACAGTGAAAAAAATCATGCATTGAAATTTGTTTGTCCGCTAATGTTATCAAACATTTCATGGTAACGTTTCACATTTTCAGGGTTCTTGCATTCAAAACCTGTAAATATCCTTGCCGAAAACATATTAAGGAATAAATATATATTTATAATATATATAAATATATAAATAAATTTATTTTTAAATATATATTTTTCTAAAAGTCATGGTAGTTTTTATAGTGAGTATTTAGGCCTGGTTTCACAGACAGAGTTTAGGTTAAGCCAGCCTTAGTTCATTTAGGAAATTTAAGTAGCTTTTATAAATGTGTCTTAGAAAAAAGCATTACTGGTGGTGTGCATCTTGAGACAAAATAATGATTTGTTGCTTTCAGTTAAAACAGCTCAAACATGCATTTTAGACTGGGATTAGGCTTAAGCCTTAAAGCCTCATTTTTTGAAGAACAGATGACGTTATTGATTATTGCTAAACCCTCATTGCTGTAATCTTTTAGCATGTTTGTTGTAAAGCAGGAGTGTGTTTGCATGTGATATACTGAACGAGTGTATGTATTTGTGAGGACTGCGTGGATTCGAGCCCTTCTGACACGTTGCACATTGCCCACAGTCTGATCCTTTGTGTGAGGTGTGAGGTGTGAGTGTGAGGACTTGACTTCCCACCACCCAACACAAGGGCTTGGCCTGAGATATTGCTAATCTATTTCCACATAGTTTCACAAACATGTTTTAAAACCCTCAGAAGATTCTTACATTTTTAATGAGTCATGGTGATTTCAGACTTCAAAGAAGTTAATGAGATTTAGCCTATCTCAAAAATCAGCTAAAGGTTATTGAGTTACCAATGGTTGTAAAGTATTTGTTTGTGTAATTGTGTGACAGGGTTTTTTTTTCAATGCAAAATATCAAAATCAATTTTCTCCCAAGAGCAAAAGGGAGTGTGTCTGATGGGATTATCTCAGGTGATTTGCAATTTTTATTAGATCTCTGATATCGGAGTATGGCGTACAAATTTAAATGCAAAATCCCCATTATATCGAGCTACCGAGTGGCTATCGAGTATTTTTCTTTCAGTCCCAGTTGTTTTTATTTTTGATTATTTCATTGCAAAATGTCAAAAAATAAATGCATTTATTTTTTCTCAAGGCATTTCAAGGGATTCAGACATTTGGTATCTGATACACTATTGCTCAAAAGTTTGGGGTTATTTCAGGGTTTTTTTTTTTTTGAGAAATGAATGCATTTACTCCGCAAAGACATTTATAATTTTAGAGATTTCTATTACAAATAAATGCTGTTCTTTCAAACTTTCTGTTCATCATATGATTGTGAGAAAACAGTTATTTTAAATGGTAATATTTCACAATATTACCGTTTTACTGTCATTTTTGATCAAATAAATTCAGCCTTGGTGAGTATACAGGTGAAACTCGAAAAATTTTAATATCGTGCAAAAGTTATAATTTTGATGATTATGGCTTACAGCTTAAAAAATATGAATATTACATGAAATCAGTAAAAAAAAGGATTTTAAAAACAGAAATGTCGGCCCTCTGAAAAGTATAATCATGCATATGTATATAGTTATATATACTAAATATATTAGTTTAACCTTTTAATTTGAATTAATGAAATACATTAATTTTTGCATGATATTCTAATTTTTCGAGTTTCACCTGTAAGTAACTGTTTTCAAAAACTTCAAAAAATCATGTTGACCACAAACATTTGTGTGGTTGTGTATATATTCTCTATGTTTTGACTTTTGAACATGCAGCACTCATATTTATTTAATGAAATCATAGCCTTTTGAACTTTAATAATATCATTAGCCTGTACCCAACTTTTGGTTTTCCACCCCCAAATTCTGTGAAACCGGACCTTTATGACTCAAAATTTCATAAAACTGAATATTTTTAGACTTTAAGGATGAGTGGGTACTTTTTTAATTCACATACGTGCTTCTAAATATATTTTACAGTTTGTCTTCTTAATGGAACTTATGAGATTCCTATACATTTCCGCCTCACATTTGAATCACATTATCAAACAAAAGACAGCTGTAAACCAGTGGGATCTACAAAAGTTCAGTAAAGTTTTATCATTCTTACAATTTTTTTTATCATATTTATTATGCACTACTTTTCAAACAAGCCCCTCCTTGAGATCTTGTGCCAATTGATTGCTGTTTGTTCCACTAAAAGACAAGAGTGACTCATGATATTAGTCACATATTCCTATTTAATTCTGAAAAACTGGCTAGACCTGCTATACATTTTTGAAAACTTGGAAGTATTTGTAGTATTAATGGTTATGACATTGCAAGAGCAAACTCAAAGGCCTTAGACCAGTACCAGAAACGTCCAGGAAAACCGGGGGGATCACCTGTCTCTCTTGTTTATTGATTGCTCATGAAACCAGCGGGCCTGTTGACTAGGTGCGGGGGCTGTTGTCCATTTGCTCATATCTAGTGAGGGTATGACAAGGCGATGACCTGTTATGGGCGTGTTGCCAGTGATGTAATGACAAAAAGGTTCCAGGCGGTTCCACTTCTTGAGCAAGAATGAATCTGAACGAGGAGAATGAGATAAAAGGATGAATAAAATGATGCATGAATGTCTCGGTAAATAGTTGTTAGGTTTATATGATTGTCCTTTATGAAACAACTGGTCTTGTGGCTGTGAATTACCTTGTACCTAGAATGGTAAGATCATAATGGTCATTGTAAAGCATTGTATCAATTTAATTTAGATCATATCTCTGTACACAGGTGAAAGGACAAAGGCTTTTAGCACATTTATTTAGCACTGGTTTTCTTTTGTGTCACGTGTGGTGGTGTCACACTCTCACTCCCAAATCATCTGACACATGCACATTTATATTTATGACTGAATATTGCAGGATTAATGGCTGTCTTTAGGCTTAAGGTTTATTTTGTTTTCTATTACAGAGATTTACAGGACTAAATAATTTATATAGGATTGTATTATATTTTAAGTGTTAGATGTTGATAAAGGTTGTAAAATGCAAATGTGCATTCTCTTTTCCCCTATATTTTCGATGAATTATCAAATATCGACTGATACAATAAATTATATTTCACTCATTTTTATAGCTGTTCTAGTCCAATTGAAACATTTGGTCAGAGTGAACCGGGTTAGTTGCCTGCTGATTTTTTGAGAGGAACGTACAAGGCAGAGGCATGAATCACTGGAATGTTTCCTTTCTGGGGATATGAATCTCATTTGTCCTTCAATAGCCTTTTTGTTTTTCATGACTTCAGCCACAAAGCAGCATGCCAACCTTCAACAAGGGTCATCTTGGTTGTGAATGCTCAATACAGTGAAATTCCCTGAAATTCCTTTCACAAAGTCTCGTGGTTGTGATGGGACCTCAAATTGGAGCAGTGTAGTTTGCTATATTGTAAGTACGCCAATAACCACAGGACTTTAGGATGAATAGGTATCCTCCGGTGTGAGAACTGTTTACTGCGGGCTGCTATGCCGACAGGGACGGCCTCAGTACTTAGTTCCTCCAGTGTCATCAAACCACTTCACTTTGTAACCCTCCATTTTCTTTCCGCAAGGAGACCGTGTCAGACCTGTGAATTGCACCTTGGGAGCACAAGGCATTTGGGAGCCAATGGTCCAATCATGCTCTGAAGTTCTCACTGATAAATTTATAACGTAGGTCACTGATAGATTATCTACAGATGGTTCGGCCAGCATCGGTCCCTAAAGTAATAAAGGTTTGCTTGCTCATTAATTGCATCAAGCTACCGGACGGGCCCCAGGAGAGGAGCATGCTGGTTACAAGAGTCATAAGCCTGGCGTCACCAGGAGACACCTGTTGCCTTGGTTCTGAGTAGATCCTTGGGACCCGGAATCTCTCAATGGCTAATATAGCAAAACAAACTACTGTATATGACTATTGGTTGGTTTTAAATGCTACCCCAAAACCAACTAACTCTTTTCCGTAACTTTGTCAGTTGACATAAAAGAGGGAAATCAGTGCTTAAACTTAAAATGTATTCAGAAAGGCAGCTATCGTACGATTGCTTGACTGTGTCAAAGTTCACTCCGACTCTCCAATGAGCCGCACACATGGTTTAGTCTCATGCACATTAATTTAACTGCTTAATACAATGCATAGAGAATCATTGTGTGAACTGAATCAGTGTGATTCATATAAACCCTGTCCGAATTGTGGCATCGCAAAGAAAAAGGGTGTATTGTTCCAAAGCTGACACCATGGAAATTCAGTTGAACCAACTTGCACATTTTAATGTTGATTTGCTGGAAAATTTACATGTAATATTGATATTGTAAATTGAACATAATATTTTGAATAAGCATCTGAATAACCAGTTTCTCCATCTATATGTTGATCTTCTATTTGAAGATTGGAACTGACAGATCTCACAGCTTGAAAGTTGAAATCTGAATAATGTGTTAAAACAAAGCGTCTTAAAGATAATAAGATACTAGCTAAAACAAGTTTGACCAGTGAAGGTTATACATTTTAGAACAATCAGGTGGTATCATTCTTTTGTTGTTTCTACCTCTATGACTTGGATTTATTGCTCCTGTCTGCCTTCCTGCCTGCTTTGAGTTTGTTTGCGTCGAGGCTGTAAGCTCTAAGCCTCGTATTAGTTTCGTATTTCTTTCTGTTTTGAACCATCATTTACTATCATTTCTAGTTGTTTATATTACTAAATACAGTTTACCCACCATCTCAGATTAACCTTACATCGCTAGCTTCCGTTATTGTTAGCACAGCACGCTAGTGTTAACGCGCCACCCGTGCTCATTTATTTATTATTTTCTCTCGCACACTCGCGCCTTTGAGTTCATAAAAGCCCAGGTAAGTAAGAATCAGTCAACACAAACGGTGAGTAATGTCTTGTCCTGTTATTGTCACGTCATATGTTTAGTATAGCCTTCTCCGATTGGCAATATAGGATTTATTTGTGATAAATGCAAGGAGAGAGTCAGGCTGACGGAGAAGATTTCAGAGCTAGAGACACGGATCCAAACTTTATTTGAGGATAGTAAGGATAGTACTAGAGCTTTAGATACTATTTTGTTTGCGCCTAGCATAGTGAACTCTGTACATGATTCCGTTCCAGCTGAAGTCAGGCACTGTAAATTGGTCTAACCCCTTTCCTGTTCGTAGGAGTGATGATATAGTTAGCAGATTGGCCTCACTCAATGGTTGATTGTCTAAGTGGTGTCCGTTTAATAATATAGAATTCATAGACAATTGGAAAAGTTTTTGGGGCAAGCCTGACCTGCTGAAAAGAGATGGTATTCATCCCTCCTGGGATGGTGCTGCTCTTCTCTCTAGTAATATGGCACATAGTCTTAGAGCTAAAACATGACAATCTGGGGCCCAATCTGGGGCCCGTCTGCTAGCGGCCTCACGTCACCAAGGTCAGATAAATCCCATCACATAGAGCCTCTTTCACCTAGATATCATCATATAGAGACTGTGTCTGTTCCCCGAATTTGGAAATCCAAAAAACGTCAGGTAAAAAATTTCATTGATGTTCAACAAATAAAAAACAGATATAATACAGATGAGCAAATGATAAAGCTTGGGTTGCTGAATATTTGATCCTTTACTTCAAAATCGCTCATAGTAAATGATATGATTTCAGATTATAATAGATGTGCTGTGTTTGACAGAAACCTGGCTAAAACCAAACGATTACATTACTTTAAATGAGTCAACCCCACAAGATTACTGTTATAAACATGAACCTCGTCTAAAACGCAAAGGGGGAGGTGTTGCTGTAATTTATAGTAATATTTTCAAAACCACTAAGAAATCTATTTTTAAATATAACTTCTTTTGAAGTGTTGGTGCTTAATGTAAAAATATATAGTGTAAACGATAAATCACGTTTGAGATTTCTGCTGGCTACTGTATACAGGCCACCAGGGCACCATAAAGATTTTATCAAAGAATTTGCGGACTTTCTATCAGTATTAGTATTGCCGATAAAGTACTAATTGTTGGTGATTTTAATATACATATGAAAAGATAATGAAAAAGATGCATTGGGATTGGCACTTAAAGACATTGTAAACTCAATTGGAGTTAGACAACACGTGTCAGGACCTACTCATTGTCGTAATCATACTCTAGATCCAACATTATCACATGGAATAGATGTTGATGCCGTTGAAATTCTGCGGCAGAGCGATGACATCTCAGACCATTATCTAGTCTCATGTAAATTGCATTTAGCCAAGGCTGCAAAGCCGACTCCATGTTATAAATATGTTAGACCTATAACTTCTGCCACTAAAGATTGCTTTATCAATAATCTTCCTAATCAGTTTCATCATCTCAGCATCCCGGATAGCTTAGAAGAACTTGATATTGCAACAGAAACTTTTAACTCTCTCTTTTCCAGCACTTTAGACGCAGTTGCTCCATTACGCTTAAAGAAGATTAAAGATAATAGTCCAACGCCGTGGTACAACGAGCACACTCAGGCCCTTAAGGGAACAGCCAGAAAAATGAAGCGCAACTGGAAGAAAACAAAACTAGAGGTATTTCGGATTTCATGGAAAGAGAGCTCGATTGCTTACAGAGAGGCTTTAAAAGCTGCTAGATCTGCTTATTTTTTCAACCCTATTTGAAGAAAATAAACATAATCTTAGATACTTATTTGAAACAGTGTCTAAACTAACGAAAAAGAAAGCTTCAAGCACAGAAGGTTCCGACCAACACAGTAATGACTTTATGAACTTCACTTATAAGATTGATAATATCAGGAACAAAATTATAACTATGCAACCGTCTACTACAGTATCGCATCTGGGAGTGCATTGTAGTCTCCCTTAGGAAAAATTTGATTCATTTGTTCCTATAGGAGAGGTAGAATTCTGCAAACTCGTTAATTCATTTAAATCGACAACTTGTATTTTAGACCCTATACCGACTAAGCTACTGAAAGAGATGCTTCCAGAGATCATAGATCCTCTTCTTAATATTATTAATTCATCTTTGTCTCTAGGATACTTACCAAAAACCTTTAAGCTGGCTATGATAAAATCGCTTGTTAAAAAACCACAACTTGATCCTTCAGAATTAGTCAATTACAGGCCGATCTCAAATCTGCCTTTTCTGTCAAAGATATTAGAAAAAGCAGTATCCTCACAACTGTGTTCCTTTTTTGAAAGAAATGATATCTGCGAGGATTTGCAGTCAGGATTTAGACCGCACCATAGTACTGAGACAGCTCTCATTAGAGTTACAAATGATTTACTTTTATCATCCGATCGTGGTTGTATCTCTCTATTAGTGTTACTTGATCTTAGTGCTGCTTTTGACACAATTGAGCACAACATTCTTTTAAATAGACTAGAAAACTATGTTGGCATTAGTGGAATTGCATTAGCATGGTTTAAATCATACTTATCTGACCGTTATCAGTTTGTAGCAGTAAATGAAGAGATGTCTTATCCATCACAAGTTCAGTATGGCGTACCACAAGGCTCAGTACTAGGACCGCTGCTGTTCACTCTGTACATGCTACCATTAGGAGATATCATTAGGAAACATGGAATTAGCTTTCACTGTTATGCCGATGATACTCAGCTCTATATTTCTTCAAAACCTAACGAAACTTACCAATTCACAAAATTAACGTAATGCATAGCTGATATAAAAAAATTGGATGACCAGTAATTTCCTACTACTAAACTCTGAAAAAACAGAGATTCTAATTATTGGACAAAAAACTTCCACACGTAATAACCTAGAATACTGTCTAACACTTGATGGCTGCTCTGTTAAGTCTTCGTCGTCGGTTAGGAACCTGGGTGTACTCTTTGATAGCAATCTTTCATTTGAAAGTCACGTGTCTAGTATCTGTAAAACCGCATTTTTCCATCTTAAAAATATATCTAAATTACAACATAGGCTCTCAGTAACAAATGCGGAACAATTAGTTCATGCTTTCATGACATCAAGACTAGATTATTGTAATGTTCTACTGGGTGGTTGCCCTACACGCTTAATAAATAAACTACAGCTGGTCCAAAACGCAGCCGCTCGAGTTCTTACTAGAACCAGGAAATATGACCATATTAGCCCGGTTCTGTCAACACTGCATTGGCTGCCTATTAAACATCGTATACATTTTAAAATATTGTTGATTACTTACAAAGCACTAAATGGTTTAGCTCCGCAGTACTTGAGCGAGCTCTTAACACATTATAGTCCTTCACGTCTATTGCTATCTCAAAATTCGTGCCAGTTGATAATACCTAGAATATCAAAATCGACTGCTGGCGGTAGATCCTTTTCCTATTTAGCACCAAAACTTTGGAACAGTCTTCCTACCATTGTCCGGGAAGTAGACACACTCTGTCAGTTCAAAGCTAGATTAAAGACACATCTCTTTGACCTAGCATACACATAATACATTATAGACTTCTATAATTCAATGTTAGGCTGCATAGATTAGGTCAGCCGGAACTGGGAACACTTCCCTTAAATCCTGATGTATTCGTTACATCATAAGAAGAATGGCATCTACGCTAATTTCAGTGTCCTTGTTTATCCCGAGGTTTTCCCGCAGCCTGCCGGATCCAGGCCGTATCCAGATCTGACTAGGAGCCTGGACCCGATGACAACGCAGTGCTGAATTGCCAACTAGCCTCTCCCTATGGAGGATCCCTTTCCCAATCTACAGATAAAACGTTGTGATTCCGGTTCGCGTACCCACCCCGAAGTGATAAAATAAAACAAAATTCTGTATCAAATTACAGTTACTGTAAATCCAACCTCTAGTTCATAAACGCCAGAGGAGAACTGGCCCCCGACTGAGCCTGGGTTCTCCCAAGGTTTTTTTCTCTCCATCAAGTCACCTGATGGAGTTTAGGACACCAGTAGGTCACGTGATGGAGTTTTTCGGTTCCTTGCCACTATTGCCTTTGGCTTGCTCAGTTGGGGATATTCAAATTAATTAACCAAGCATTAATACCATTGATCAGCCCTACCAAACGTGGATGTTTTTTCCACTAAGAAACAAACATTGTTATGTTATTTGATTGATACTGTGAAGCTGCTTTGATGCAATTTATATTGTGAAAAGCGCTATATAAATACACTTGACTTGACTTGACTTGAAAGTGCTGATGAAGTTTCTAACAGGTTCAGCCAGTTGAGATAAACCTCATTTGTTCAACCTGTTGAACTCTTCAAAAGAGGTACGGAAGGAGAAATGACACATCAGTGCTGGAAAACTGTGTTTTAGGTCATTGGTTCTGTATGATGTGCATTTTCCCACACCAGTCCTCTAACTTTTCAAATGCTTTTTCCACGATATAATTATTGATTTTAGGTCACCTTATCTCATGAGATGCATAACTGGATTATATAATTGTTTGTTGTAGAAGCTAAGATATTTCTTTTTTAACGAAAAGGGAGACCCTTTTTTGTCTGCTTGGGGAATATTTGTTAAGGTTAAGTATTAAACTTGTGTCACTATACCACATTTTCAGTAGTCGTTGGTAGCAACTACACTATTAAAATGTTAAACAAATTTATACCAATTTCATAGCAAAAGCAAATATGCGATTAAACTCATTTTTGTATAAAAAGTTAAATATTAATAAAAACAGTGGTATTATTACACTTTTAAAAACAGACAAACATCGTACCAAAGTCCCACAATTTTGACATCCTTATAGGCATGACTTCTTCCATTAACACACAAATAATCTCAAAATTGGAAAAGAAGTACCCAGGGTGCACACGTAGCAAAATGATAGTGAATTTTGAATATGTGAACTTCAGATGTGCTAATCCTGTTGCACATATTTCTAATCTCCTCACTGATGTTCTTCATGGATTGAAGGTCTTTACATGTGAGGCTACTCTTGATCGCTGAACTCTGTACAATAGGACAAGCTCATGTGTGCAGACCTGCAAATGATTTGTTGTTTGAAGGGAGGGACCTGAAAAAAATTCTGTTATTGCATGTAGGTTTATGGCCTTCTTTTACAAGCGGACTGTCTTTACGTTTACCCTTTTCATGTTGTTTTTTTTTTTAACCTTTGCAATATGAAAATCCATATCCAAAATGTATTTGCCAAATCCAGGATAATGAACCTGACCGTTGATGTTAAATTTGGCTTGGTAAATGAGGAAAGAAATTATGGAAAAGAGAAAAGAGAGTGAGAAAACGCTCCCAGCATTGCCCCAGCAGGTTCCACCAGTTCTCTGGGTGATGCAGCTTACCAACCAACATCTCTTGTTTATGGTGAGAGTAGGCGGGTTTCGTCCCCGCCTACCACTTAAAATTCCAGATCCACAGATCTGGGATCGGTTTCGACTTTGGACTAGTGTCTTTTTTGAGCACAGATAAGCGTTTAAAAAGCAGATCCTGGACCAGCTGTAGAGTGACGCTTTAGAGAGGAAAGCACGAGGAAAGAGGCATTGTTTTGAATGGCTTCAAATGACCAAGAATTCGAAATCTTAAAGGGATATTCTGGGTTCAGTACATTAAGCTCAATCAATGGCATTTGTGGCTTTATGATGATTGCCAAAACATTTTTTTTCTGCTTTTCCCTCCTTTTCTTTGAAAAAGCATAAATTTGGGTTATAGTGAGAGACTTAATGTAAATAAATGGGGCCGATTTGTAAAATTTAAAAAACTCACTGTTACAATTATATAGTTACAAGATGGCTTACAGTTTCACAATTTCACAAACTTCTCATTTCTGCTTCGCAATCCTTAATAATTGCCCCCCTTCACTTCCATTGTAAGTACCTCATTGTAAACAAATTTTGTTCTATTTTTAAGAGCAAGAGGTGAGTTGTAATTATTGGTTTTATTGTATGCCCAAAAGTGAAATACTACAACCAAGCTTGTTCAGGGCATTTGCATGTACTTTTATTTAGTCATTTACATGTGTAACCTTGTTGAACAAGAAGCCTGCTACTTCTGCTTGTATCACAAGACTTTCCCATGCTTCACCTTTGACAACCTCACATCATTGCTCCATTCAACTGTACTTGAATTAAAACCTGAGCATCAGATTTAGCTTGAGAATCAGCAGATATTCATTTATACAACCAGTGTGTTTAGAGAGCGATGCTTTGGGAATTGGACAGGTTGTCGAGGGACTTCTGCCTTCAAATTTACATAAGTGTTGCTCTGAATAAGACAAGCCTAATGTTTTACATCTACCCCAAATCAGTGACACTTCACATAGCTGATGTTTTCGACAGCTTGGAATAGACCATCAGTTACTGCCTCTTATCAAGATCAATCTGTCCAACTGTGTATCCTGGCACCGATTGGATAATGGTTAATTATTAACTTAAAATAATCCTCATGGGTCATGTGACCCTCTTGCCCTGACCACTGTTTAAACAGGTGAGGTAATGCGGCGTAGCTTATTTTAAGCTAGCATCATTTTTGTTTCTGAAGAACCACTAACTTCATCACAAATTTTGTAAGAAATTCCAGAATGATGCCTGATAAGGTTGCATTAAGATTCTTCAGATTCTTCATGTTGTTCCATCCCGTAAGACTTTCGTTCATCTTCAGATCGCAAATTAAGATATTTTTGATTAAATCTGAGAGCTGGATCACTTCTTCATTTTAATTTTTGGGTGAACTAACCCTTTAAGTTACATTAGCACTAGAACCAAATAAATTTTTGTTTTTTGAGACAGAATGTCTCAAAAATGTCCCAAAAACATCAGTAGATGTCAATGTGAATTTTGACCATAGCACTTTATTCTACTGGAAACCCTTCTCGGGAAAACCACGGACTTAGCCAGTCAATGATACTTAAACAAACATCTCGTTTGTACAAGCATTAGAGGAACAATCACTCAGGTGGAACTATCCAAACTAGCTTCTATGCTTTCACAAAGATGATTCATACCAAACATTCTCTCTTCTCACACCTTTGTTAATGCTAAACTGATTTTTTAACCATTTCAAATGTATGCAATTTGCTTTTGTTCACTTACCGAGAACAAAATGGGTGTGTTTTTTTCATTAGTTGGTATGTGGTCACATTTGTTCCTACAGTACATCTCTCTCTGGGGAATGTGGTGGGTTTGCACATTGATAAGAGTTCCTATCGACTGGGAGTGACTCAGTACAGGGTTAAGCTAATTAGGGTTTGGCTAGGCGATTCTGATGGCCTTGGTGGCCTTTTGAATGTATCTATCTGAGGCTCTCAACCCCCAACCGTACTCTTGCAGCCGCCCCAACACCATTCCACACACTGCCACTGTTCAGATTGTGCCAGTCTGAGTCCTCTCCCTCTGTCCTTCACGCTTTTGTTCTCGTTACTCTTTCTGTATGTATGTGTGTCTCTCTCATTCAGTGACCCGGATCCTTACTGCTCCATAAAGAAGCCTTATTGTTCTCCCAGAGGAATTCTTTTAGCCCCCATGCCACTCTACCACGCCAGCCTCCTTCTTGCCCTTAACACGCATTTTCTGCCTTTCACCACTGTCTCAAATCTCATTGATGACTTAATAATTGCTTAACCAGCTTAACCTGCTTAACCAGCAGCCATATCACCCTGTAGCCCAAGACTGGTTGCCCACTGAAGCTAAGCAGGGCTGAGCCTGGTTAGTACTTGGATGGGAGACCTCCTAAGAAAACCAGGTTGCTGCTGGAAGAGGTGTTAGTGAGGCCAGCAGGGCGCGCTCACCCTGTGGTCTGTGTGGGTCCTAACGCCCCAGTATAGTGACAGGGACACTATACCGTCAAAGAGTACCGTCCTTCGGATGAGACATTAAACCGAGGTCCTGACTCTCTGTGGTCATTAAAAATCCCAGGATGTCCTTCGAAAAAGAGTAGGGGTGTAACCCCGACATCCTGGCCAAATTTGCCTCTTGGCCTCTGTCCATCATGGCCTCCTAATCATCCCCATATACTGATTGGCTTCATCACTGTCACCTCTCCACCAGTAAGCTGGTGTGTGGTGGGCGTTCTGGCGCAATGTGGCTGCCGTCGCATCATCCAGGTGGATGCTTCACATTGGTGGTGGTTGAGGAGAGACCCCCCCCTTCCATATGTGAAGCGCTTTGAGTACCCAGAAAAGCGCTATGTAAATGTAACAAATTATTAATATTATTATTATTAATTTGCAACACATCTAGTTTCGAATCTCACCAAAAAACATTGAAGGATATGGTTGCATCCTTGGAATCCTGTTGATCCGTTGTATCTGCATACGTCTGGATAGATTGGCTTTAAAAGAACTCCATGCTCCATGGTCGGCCAAACCCAAATAGGGTAACTCTGAAAGCTATGTAAACTAGGCTGTCACTTGATTTCATATCTGCCAGTGCAGCTGTCGTAACTTTAGCCAATTGGATATTTGCATACCACACCGGAAAATGATACCGTCTAGGTGTAATGACTTATGTCTGTATTTTCATACATTCCACTCTGTTGGTCATCAGGCAGAGCTTCAGACATAGTCAGACATCAGTGCTTTCTCTGATTGTTGAAAATGACAACATCCTGTTTTATTTTTCTTTCTTTCATAACAATAAGGACCTTGCAATATATTGGTGCTGTCTAGACATCCACATTGACAATTAAAAACCCTCTGTAACCACTACAAAGGAATACTAACCTCATCCAAATTTCTCTCAATGTCTCCGAAGGACAATTGTAAAGTCTCTCTTCTGTAACTAAGCACCCTTTTTCAAGGTAATAAGATATAATGTAGAATGGTACAGACACGATAGGTGGTGGGTTGCGGTGTGTGCTTTTACCAAGAGGGGATCATGCACTCATGATTTGATTGCAGATTTGTTTAGGTTTAATCAACTGTGAAGAAATCCTTATAAACAAGGAATAGACCATAAAAATGGAAATTAAATTGAAATAGGAAGTGGTGAAGTTTTTTTTTTCCCTCAGAATTTCCATGGTGAGGGGAGTCTCTGTGTTGTGGTTTTGAGGTATGGATGAAGTGGTCTGACTAAATATAAAGACAATACAACATTCTGGATACATGGCCAAGTTTAGGTTTATCCATTCCAGTCCTCTGACCGTGGATCGCTTTTAACTACTTTTCCAGGCATTGCTTACTAATACTTATCCATGCTAAGCCATATTCACCTACTTGGACCCAATGCAATCTTTTATCAAGTAAAAATTAGATGTATGTATAAAGCATTTAGCTATTGTAATGCTGGACTATTGTAATGCTCTCCTGGCTGGTCTTCCAGCCTGGACTGTCAAATCTCTGCAACTGATCCAAAATGCTGCAGCTAGAGTGGTCTTTAACGAGCCGAAGAAAGCACACGTCACACCTCTCCTCACAAAATTGCACTGGTTGCCAGTTGCCGCTCGCATTAAATGCAAGTCACTGACGTTTGCCTACAGAACAACCACTGGCTCTGCTCCCTTTTACCTAAACTCATTACTGCTTCTATTGTTCTCATTTCTAAGTCGCTTTGGATAAAAGCGTCTGCTAAATGAGTAAATGTAAAGCTAATTATATTATTATTATTATAATTTTTTTCTTAATTTTAATTCATGTCACTGGACCTTTTACAATTAATTAGTAATGGAATGTTTAAAAAAAGCTATAAAATATGCACAATTTTCTTAAATTTCACATACATTTCAACCTAAAATCTTAATGTTGATTGAAATCGACCATGGACATGCTGTCATCTACTGTGTTTATTTGGAGTCCAATAGCAACCTTATCCTTGGAAGCAGAGTTTTGCCGAATGAGCTGTAGACAATCCCTTTGAAGGTTCTTTACCTGCAGTCCTGATGAACTCAAACCATCTTCTGCACCACAGATCAGAGAACTTTTATAGACCCCCCCCAACCAGCCATCTGAGTTATGGGACCATTAACCTTAACCAACCCTACAGCTGCCATCTCCTCTGAACATTTGCAACTTGCTCTAACCATATTCTCATACTTTGTAACTAGGACCTAATCGGCCTTGCCCTATACCCAAGCTTTTAGTTTCATTTTAATTTCCTTCCTTATAACTCTCCATTTGTTTGCCCTTCTTAAGGCTTCTTCACCTGGTTCTCACTTCAGCACCTCGACAAAAGGGCAGCACTGAGCACACATCTCGTATCACACCCACTAATACAAAACTATGATTTGCTGTCATTCACAGTCAATTTGCAGTGCCTCTTTGACCATGAACTCAAAAACTGCACGTAAAGTGTAAATGAGTCGTGTTCACAGGAAACCTGCCTTAGTCATAGAGTTGATAAAAAACAGATAAAATGTATTTTTGACAGTTTCTAAGTTTGGAACTTGGATGTTTATGTATTGTTCACTTGAAAGCATGTAATCAAGATGTCAACATGCATGTGCATGGCAGATTGAATCCTTTCATGTGACTGCTTTCTAAATTGGTTTGAATTGTTTGAAAGGCCTGTCATGCAAGTTTTTTTCAGTGACTTAAGTGCTACGATAGTGACTGTATCCTATAACGACAATTGTTTGTTTCTGGATACAATCCCTTGTGTATTGTCATTTGGCACTGGTTAAGTGTTCATTTCTGTGTGTGTGAATGTTTCTTCAGGGTGTAAAACAAAATCACATAAATGTCATTTTACATATTTGATTTCTACATGTCCCTTGATTTAGTGTCACTATGACAACTGACGGAGTTTAATCCCTCAAGTGGTAAAATTCCCCTTTCCTCTTTTTGCATTTGGTTTGTGTGTATTTCTAGACTAATGATTGGCGTGGCTCTTTGTAAACAGTAAAACACCCCAGCAAGCACGTATGCATACTGTGTGCTAAGTGTGTCTAGGGTGCAATAAAACAAAATTTCCACTTGATATGGTGCTGTATCTTTATAAAACTGTTGTATAAGAGTTTTGTTTGGCTGTAAGTTAAGCATTAAAGTGAATGACGTGTTGCAATAACAAAATGGACTGATTCTGAGTAAGCTTCTGCGCGTGTCAGTGTAAAAAGTAAGATGAGTTTGCATGTTTGTGATATTTGGACTGACAGTCATCTTGAATATCTGCATGGAGCCCCTTTTCACTATTCAAGATGTCTGTATGTGTGTGGACACTGTTCAAAACTACAATTTCTTTAAATAAAAAAATGTAATTAAGTACTTTTACTTTTAAATTAAACATTTTTTTCAGCAAGGACACATTCATTAATTAATCAACAGTGACAGTAAATACATTTATAATGTTTTGAACTTTCTATTCATCAAAGAATACTGAAATGAGACTGTTCAATGTAATGATGCTGAAAATTCAGTTTTGCATCACAGGAATAAATTACATTTTTAAATATATTAAAATAGAAAAAAGTTATTTTTTAATTGTAATAATATTTCCTAATTTTAACGGTTTCACTGCATTTTTGGTCATATAAATGTCACCTTGGTGAGCATAAGAGTCTTCTTTTGCAACAAATCTTACTAACCTAAACTTGTACTATTGCTGTTTTTCTAATACAAAATATCATTACTTGTGCTAGTGATTCAAATCTTTACAATATTTAAAAAATATCACTTGCTGTTAGGACAAGGTGTTTTGCTAAATAGAAATTCCCGAATTACTTTGTATTTACAACATTGCCAGATAAGACTACATCAATAAAATAAGTACTGCACTGGGGAACTGCACAATTAATCCATCAGAGCACCTGTGAAGTCACTGATTGAGATTTTCCATGCCACAGCTCTCAGATCTAACGAATTTTCATTCTCATTTTAGTGACAGAATACATTTTAAAATTTCACACCAATTTATTGTGACAGTTTCCAATGAGAATAAGTAAATGAAAATTAAGAATAAATCAGAGTAAATTTGAATGTTCTTACTGGTAGCTGAAAACCGCATCAAAATATTAGCATATTTTATAAGCGAATTGCATGACACGTATTGAAGTTTGATGCAGGTCTGAGTACAATTGCATGAATAATATACAATACCATGTAACCTCTGAGTAAGTTTGTGCCGCTTAAATTGTACAAACCCAGGAGGCCTTAGTCACGCACAATTTCACAAACAGAAACACTTCAACCATCAACTTCTATGCTATGTTGAGCACCTTCTGGTACAGATCATATGGCTTGGGTTAGGTGTTAGGTTGCCATGGAGATGTGTGTGTGGTCCTGGGAATCCCAATGTTCTGGGGACAAAATGTCCTTGTGGGGGACATTTTTTGGTCCCCATGAGGAAAACCGCTTAGAAATCATGCTAAATTATGTTTTTTGAAAAAGCTGACGTTCTGGGGACAAACGTTCGGTTCCCGTGGGGAAAACATCTTATAAATCATTCTAAAATGTTTTTTGAATATGTAAAAAAAAATGCAGAATGTTTTCTGTAAGGGTTAGGGGATAGAATGGAAAGTTTGTACAAAATCATTATGTCTAATGGAGAGTTCTCATAAAACGTGTGTGTGCGTGTGTGAGAGCAGGTGTGAAGGAGGGCAGTTAATCACCTCTTTAACATTAGAATGGTATGGTTCGATGCGAGACCTGTTTAATATTTCACCTGTCCCACCATCCTAGCCATCTGTGAAGGGTGTGTTCCAGTGTGTTTGTGACCCTATGGAGATACGAGTAGCCCTTGCGTCCTCTTGGTTGAGGCATGACATAATGTGTGCTGTGATGTGTGAACCACGTGAATAAGGGTTGGTGTATTTTTTATCTGTAGAAAAAAGAATGTTTAATCACGTCTGCGTCATATTGTCACATTTGAATGTCTTATTGTTGTATAACATCTCTTGATCTTTTAGGTTTAAGGTTTAGGTTTAAGATGAATTTATTGATTTAGTTCTCTGAAAAACAGAAGCTTTGACTTGCAAGGGAATTTTACTTTGTGTTTTTGTTGGTATTTTATTGAGTTAGATTTCTGAAAAATAGCAGATCCAACTTACAAGGGACTTTACTGTTGTATTGCATATTTTATAATAATATTTTTTATTTATATAGCGCCTTTCCAACACCCCAGGTCACTTTATAAAGATAGGTTTAAGGAACAGAACCAAATAAACATCAACAATACGCATACCAGGGGCTGAAAAGTAATATACAGAGGTCGCTTACAAAGTTAGGTTAGAGATACATACAAAGCGGGTTTCAAACAAATAACATATCCATAACAAGGTACAATTAACAGACCAAGAGCTGAAGAGTAATATTCAGAGAATATTTGTTTTTGAAAGAGAGAAGTTAGGATGCTTGACGGATGTCTTGAGGAAGAGCATTCCACAACCTGGGAGCCATAACACTGAAATACCTGGCTCCCATAGTTCAATACAATTAAATTCACATTTATTTGTATAGCGCTTTTCACAATACACATCGTTCCAAAGCAGCTTTACAGAAAATGCATGAGTCCACATTACAATTTAGAGTGATCTGTTATCAGAGGTTTAGTTTAGTCATTAGACTTAAGGTGAGGTGAGGTGAAGTGTGGTGGGGTGAAGTGGGTGGTATCAGTATCTGGCGTGACCACCATTTGCCTCACGCAGTGCAACATATCTCCTTCGCATAGAGGAGTTGATCAGGTTGTTGAATGTTGGTAACTCCTCTTCAATGGCTGTGCGAAGTTGCTGGATATTGGCAGGACCTGGAACGCGCTGTCGTAAACACTGAGGTTGGAGTTGTGCTAAAATAAATCTAAATGTCATCAGCATAACAATGGAAGTTAAACCCATAGCATTTGATTATTTGTTCAATTGGTAACATTTAAATAGTGAAAAGAAGAGAGCCCAAGACAGAACCTTGAGGTACACCAGAACTAATCGATTTGGTGGATGATGTGTGCTTCTGGTATATAACAAATTGTTGCCTCCATGTGAAATAGGAGGAAAACCAGTCAAAGACTGTGCCAGTAATTCCAATTGCTGAAAGCCATGACAGGAGTATTTCATGACTAACAGTGTCAAAAGCTGAGCTGAGGTCTAACAGAAGGAGAGTGCTAAGAGCGCCAGAATAAGAAGCTTGGAGATTGTTAGTTAAGAACCTTAACCAGGGCTGTTTCAGTACTGTGTAACGGACGAAAGCCAGACTGGAAAGGCTCATAGAGGTTATGTGCTGTTAAATAGGCCTATAATTGGGAGGAAACAACTTTTTTCTAATATCTTAGACAGAAAAGAGAGGTTCGAAATAGGCCTGTAGCTATTTGGGGGTGAAGGATCAAGACATGATTAGACAGCCTGATTATAGTACACTGTCTCTGATTGGTACATTTTAGGTACATTTTATTTTATTGGCAGTATTTAATGTTTTGTTTTAGCTGGAATTAATTTTATTGATTAATATATTTCAATAACAGCAGGTCTGACTTAACTATATAATTCATCAACTTGTACAAGAAATATTTTGCAATTTTGATACCACATTAAAAACGATTCGTTTTAAAAAACTATTATTGCTTTTGAACTGAACGCACTTCATTTAAAATGTTAATTATTGATATATTTATTGACATTAAATTAAAACAATAGTATGAAGTCTTCAAGTTTTTCTCAGTGACTTAAATATTGCTTCAAGCTTTTCAAATAGTAATTGAAGTAAGTCCGTAATTAAGAACAAAGAAGTAAATTAAGACGTGTACTTGGTAATTAAAGTCATATCAGTAGCCTAATAAAAGTTATTTTCTTTAAGTCACTTTGTGGTGGCCGCCATGTTGAGATCACATGACCAGTCAAATGCCACTTGCTTCAACTCCTCATTTCCCTCTATTGTCAGACAGGTTGTTTTATCTCAGAGTCAGGCCATGAATCAAAGATATAGGAATACAAACAAATTCCTAACAACACAAATTGAAAATAATGAATCTCATCTCATGTAACATGATCATTAGAGTTCATCTGAAGTGTTTCTGTTCTTTTGTTCTAGACTCTAAAACTGAGGAAGAAGATCCCAGAAAGTACCACAGAAGAAGAAGAAACCTCAGCTATCAATAAATGCAGCAAAGTCGACGAAGAAACGGTATTCAAAAGTGAAATGCAACCTGGCATATTACTGATTAAAATACAAGCTCTAAGTTAAGTCACAGCTAAGGTTATCTAGTTTTTTTTCTAACTTTAGTTTTAGCCTAGTTAATATTTTGCACTGCAGTGCAACACGTCCTGTTTGAAAAGGAAATGGGAAACGCATGTGTGACCAAAATGATGCTAAACCAGTCTAAATGTACAGGACTTCTTCAAAACATTATGAAAACAGTTTTACACATTCATAGGCTCAAAATTACTTTCCGTTGTAATCAACAACATGCCACAGAGACTAGTGATTGAGCTGAACTTGTATTAAACCCAGAATATTCCTTTCAATAGTCGTTTAATGGCTGTACCACGCACTTGTCTGCTTGACATCTGGAAGTGAAGCTTTAGTTCATATGACAGGAAACCGCAAACAACCATTCCTCTTTTCACTTGCACTGACAGTGTGAAACACTAACAGAGCAGGTGACTTTCTTTTGTCCTCTTTCTTGTACAGCGATTATTCTCCTTAAAGGTTTAACCTAGTTCCCCAAAAAATTCAAATGATACAATGATTTACTCACCCTCAAGCCATCCAAGGTGTATATGACTATCTTCTTTCAGACGAACACAATCAGAGTTATATTTAAAAATATCCTGGCTCTTCCTAGCTTTATAATGGCCAAAAAATGCATCCATCCATCATAAAAAATAATTCATACGGCTCCAGAAGGTTAATAAAGGCCTTCTGAAGCCAAGCGATGGGTTTTTGTATGAAAAATATCCATATGTACAACTTTATTAGCTATAATTAGCTTCTGGCAGAAGGCCTTATGCAGCGATTTGTGGATGGAAGAGTGAACTCTGACCCGACACATTTTGAACACGGAATTGCAGAGGATGGAGCAAAACAAAACAGGTCACGAATTAGAAGTCTAAAACGAGAAATGTCAGAGGATTTCGATATAAGAGAAGAGGAGCTTGAGTTTGTTGCACACCCCTATTTGTATGCGTATGCGTACGGTTATCTGCCGGAAGCTAGTTATTATAATGATGTTTTAAATATGGATTTTTTTAATCTTACACAAACGCATGGCTTCGCTTTAGTAAGCCTTCATAAACCACTTGGAACCGTATGGATTACTGTTATGATGGATGGGTGCATTTTTTTGGGCTTCAAAATCTCACCCCCCCATTCACTCCCATTATAAAGCTTGGAAGAGACAGGATATTTTTTAAATATATCTCAGATTGTGTTCGTCTCAAAGAAGATGGTCATTTACACCTAGGATGGCTTGGGGGTGAGTAAATCATGAGATAATTTACATTTTTGAGTGAACTATCCCTTGAAGGCTTCCTCCTTCTATGTTTGAACGATGCCACAAGGCGGATGAAAGCAAAAACACTGAAAGGATATGTGAAAATGCTAGTGTGTATGTACTTCCCTCACTCTCTCTGTTTGTGTGTGAATGTCCTGTGTCCTCTATCAGTGGCATGCAGGACTTTCACAAGCATTGATTGTTTGGTCAAACCCCCCTGAATGTGACAGATGGGGTCAGTGATCTAGAGAACACTGATCCCCTTTGCAGAACCACGCTGTACTATTCATTACAACCTGTGGTTATAAATACTGGCACATGTGTGAACAGTGCTTATGGAGAATCATTTCCTTATTCACTAGTATTCAGAAAAAAAAAGAAAAAAAATTTAGCTTAAAGAAATGAAGGAAATATATATATTTACCATGAGCTATATTTCACTTAATGTTCTTTTTTCCTCATTAATTACAGCAATGAGAATGAGATTTTATTCTGTTTTAAGATATATTTTTACAATTTTATATAAATTGTATATAAAGTGATACATTTTTACAATTCTATACACACACACACACACACACACACACACACACACACACACACTAAAATGTGACCCACACATAAACCATAATTAATGGCATAATGAAACTTGGAAATCCGACAGGATAGGCAACTAGTCCGGACCAGATTTCTGGGTTCATTATAACAGGAATCATGTGATCTCGGCTCTGGTTTATTGCTGCACTCTCATTCATTCCAGCATTGCTATGAAGGAAAGGGTGTTAATTTGTCCTAACATGTTGCCTGTCCTCATTTCTCAAACCAAGCAGTAGCCCGAATAGTCAGTAAATAAAGTGGGTGGTTATGTGAAGTCTTTCTTGGTATTATGTCACGCAATAATAACTAGAAATGACACTAACTGAACCAGAGCTATGATAAAGCAATTTTTTAAAGCGGCCCCTAGATAATGTCATTGAAATGCGATGACCTTTTGTACTTTAGGACTAGTTGTATACCTAGCATGATCCTGTATTACACTGTTGTTAATATGCAGATGAGTAATGTTAGCCTATAATGTTTTATAACTTAAATTTATAGATAGATGCATAAATAGGCGTATATCAATTCATGTTCAGTCCTTGAGTTCAAGGCCTCTGTGTCCTGTCTTTGTTTGAATCTTGGTGAGTATGGTTGCCTCTCCCTATAGGTCTTCTTTGGTGAATGTGGCGTCTTAGACACACATACTCTTGTAGGGACCCCTAGTGGAGAAAGTAGGAAACGCATCTGGTCAAAGGTTGCACCATAAACAAGCAACTCAAATGATTCAGAAAACTAAAGACATTGAAAGCAACATTCCTGCTTCGCAAATACCTTCTCAACTATTTTGATTGAAGTTTGCAAAAGTGTTTTTTCCATAATGGCAGAAAAATGAACCGGACTCTTAATGAATGGTAATAAAGTTAGTAATTGCTATGCTAGTTAACTTGCATAAAGATGTCAGTATGAGGTTAATTGACATGGCAAAATTATTATGTAATTATTATTAAATCAATTAAAAATTGTACAATTTTTTGATATTCTGATTTCTGTCATTTTCACAAACCAACTAAAAACCACAAATCACCAGATAAACATTGCAGTTAAAAAATAATAAGATGAAATCCAATTCATTTTTTTAATTACCATCAATCAGTAAACATTAGATTAGAAATGTTGAATTAGAAGTGTTGCTTTGCAACTTGTAATAGATAAGCTTAAGGACTAAAATTACTAAAAGTAGAACGGATAAGAATGTAAAAAAATAAATTAAATCTAAATAGAAATATATAAAAACGGATAAAACGATAAAAGCACATATATGATTAAAATGCTGATTTAAAACGAAAACTGAATAATAAAAGCTAAAACTATAACGGTCACCATGATTTTGACAAGTGAGAAATGTTCACAAAAAGACAAAATCAGAGGGAAATCCGACGTAGAAGCATCTAACCCTGATTGTAAGCCTAAACTTGTCATAAACTAAAAACTTGCCCCTAAAAACTGATTGGTTGATTGGAATGTTGTTCCAGAATCAACAAAGATGTTGATCCAGGAACATGTTGTACTCTGTGAAATTACGTTCAGCATACTATAACAGTATATAAATAATATAGCATGGTTATCAAATGAGATAATTGGATTTATTTAATTGTCCATACAGGATCTGGTGGACTGGCGGAAGCCACTGGCCTGGCAGGTCGGATACCTCAGAGAGAAATATGACACATGGGTCCATCAGCCCGTGGATAGACCAATCAGACTCTTCGGAAATGACTTTTTCGAGGCCAACACAAAAACTTCATGGTAAGAGAGATCAAATAACAGGACTTATCACATCTGTCAAGTTAAACATTGTATTGTGCTACGTGAGCTGCTACGCCATGTGTGTGCTGGTTAATTAACAGATGTGTGTTTGTGTGTTTGCAGGTACATGGTGCCAATTGTATGGATGCCTTTGGTTATCTATCTGAGCTGGTACTGCTACACGCTATTGGCACAAGAGAAGACAAGACTGTTTATTACATCAGGTGTGTGGAAAGTGTGTTTTAAGACACGCTTAGTTAATTTACTCAGGAGTTTTATTTATACTATTATAGAATAGTTTTTATTATTAGTTTTAGCCATTTTTTTTGTAAAATATTTCTATATAGCTTTAATTAATTTAGATTTCAGTTTAAGATTTAGTGATTTTGGACCTTTTAAACTAAATGAAAAAAAAAAGTTTTGTCTTTGCAAATAACTGTATAAATACGATTAGGGTTAATCCATTTTATTTAAGCATTTTATTTCACTTAACAAAAACACTTTATTTTGATAGTCTACCTTAGACATTCTACTAACTATAAGTAACTTTGCAACTACATGTCAACTAACTCTTATTAGACTATTAGTAGACTGTCTGATTAATATCTGCTAACTCTTTATTTCGATTTCTATTGCACTAACCCTAACATAACTGTCTACTAATACTCTTTGCAAAGTTATTTATAGCTAGTAGAATATCTTAAGTTGACGATCAAAAAAGTGTAATCACAATTTTGAAGACTTCCGTTTTAGTAGACAGTAGAAATGATATTGATATAAGTAACACTTTGCAGCAAGTACATTTTCCAGTGAAGGATTGTTATTTTGCCCAAAATGTCCTAATGTATATATGTTTTATACTTTTATTTTTACATTTTTAGACTACTCCATTCTGGTCCACAAGTACAGCTTTCCGTTCATCTTCATGCTTGGCATGTTTCTGTGGTCGTTTGTCGAGTACTGCATCCATCGCTTCGTCTTCCACATGCGCCCACCCGCCCACAATTATTACCTCATCACGCTGCACTTCCTGTTGCACGGTCAGCACCACAAGGTGTGTTCATTTCTTAAATACCTGAGATTCATTTCAAATTCATTGAGCAGTTATCCCAGTAAATTACATTAAAACTACCGTTAAATACACAAATATCCTGTTCACACATGGTTTTTACCAGCCATTCACACACCAGCACCAAAATACCGGTAAATTCTGTGATGTCTGTCATCAGAAATGCATCATAACGGTAATTTACTGGTAATATTACAACTGGTATCTTCTAAAAAGGTCCTGTACACACATGATCTCTTACTGGTATGTGTATGTGTGAAAGGGGCTATTGATGAAACCAACCAAACTCTCTTTTCTTACCCATCAGTCTCCGTTTGACGGCTCTCGTCTGGTGTTTCCACCGAGCCTGGCCGCCATCGCCGCTGGCGCTTTTTACCTGATACTAATGCAGCTTATGTCTGAGGGATTGGGAACCTCCCTGTTTGTTGGGGGTATATGTGGATATGTGGTCTACGACATGATCCACTACTACCTGCACTACGGCTCGCCACGGAAAGACTCCTACTTGTATGGGCTGAAAGCATACCATGTCAAACACCACTTTGAACACCAAAGGGCAGGTGAGGAAGTAATATTTTGAGGGATTAGAGCATCTCTCTTACAAAATAGTGGATAAAGTGGCTGTAATTTATGCAAGTTAAGACCAGTTATATTAAATACATTTTAAATAATAAGTTACGTTTTAAATATTAAAGGCCTGTTCACACCAAGGACGATAACTATAAAGATGACGACAAAGATTTAGTTCTAAAAATCTTTCTCAATATTAAAGAATAACAGAGTTCACATCATAGCTATAACGATAACGGCACAGAGAAACTAAATTGTTGTCACAGAAAATTAAACTTTTAAAAATAAAAAACCCCAAAATGTATCACTTAACTATTTGTGTATATATATATATATATATATATACTGTGTGTGTATATATAATATCAAACATATATTATTTTTTATAAAAGTTATATTTCCTTATAAGATTTCAAGTAAGCCATCCAGGTTGTTTGTAAAAAAAAGTTTCAGAAGTCCTCAGGGCTATGACATTTAATATTTATAAATAGATGAATTCTTTCCCTGCCAGTGACGGCTTTCCATGTTGTCACTGTTATACGGTAGGGGGCCTATTATGCATCTTTTGAAAGAGTGTAGAATTATTTTTTTTTTTTTTACGCTGGCAGGGAAAGAGTTAATATGTATTCTATAATATTTAATATTAATATATAACATTTAATATTTACAAATATTTAATTTTATTTATTACGTTTAAACTGCTTTTTTATTTCCTTTTTTTATCTCATTTTTAAAAGCTTCTGTTTATTCTGGATTTTCTCCAGGTTTTGGAATCACCACCAGATTCTGGGACCATCCCTTTAATACACTCATCCCAGAGCAGACGTTTTAGAAGATCCCTTTTTTGCCACAATGACCAAATCAAAATGCTCCCAACAAACTCCCATAAGCCTCTCCCTTCTGCATTCTCCTTCTGTCACCATGTTAGATACAGTGTCTTACCCTGCTGCTGCTACCAGCCATAGTCTTTGGTTCTTCATCATCATCATCATCATCATCAATTTTCTGAGAAGGGGGAGTGCCTGAAACATAGAGAATCACAGAATGTCAAGCTATATAAATATTTATATAATATGTATGAATGTACTGATGAATCAAGCTTTGGATGAAATCTGTAAATGTCTTTAATTGGATTTTTTGCCCATCCATGTAATGTTAGGAGAGTTATAGATAGGGACCGGTAAGTGTAGGATGGTGTGTGAAGGTGCGAGTGGAAATGAATTCTTAGTCGTAGTGTTAAGACGCTGAAGGCAAGCAGAAGGAGGTCCTTTCGGTGGCCACGTGAGCCATTGCCATTAAGGAAAACTCAGGAAAGTCTCAGATGCTTTAATTCTTCTCAGTGTTGATGTTTCCCCCAGCTGTCTGTCAAAACTTTGCTACGCCCTCATTATGATGTTTCATGCTGCTCTGGTGATCTTTCTTTTCTGTCTCGTCTCACCCACTTTGAGGTGTTTTTTTTTTCATCCGGAGGATGTCACAAGTAGCTGCTCCTCGAGTAATATGTTACATATCCAGTGAGATATTAAGTTATTGAGCATTGAAGTTGGCTTTTGGTTCTTCTGACTAACACATGGGGACGATTAGGCACTTTGAACTGGTGGTGAGGGCATGAAGCGTGGTGCACGGGCCTCTCCTGTCGGGGGAGGGTTGCCAGCCGTACGTAGCTGTCATAGGGTGGAGGGTCTATAGAAATCCTCTGTCGTCATTGTAGATCTAGCCGGCGCAACCATTCCATCTGGTGTGACGATCTGTTGTATCTGACCAGGCGTCAGGAGAGCGAGAACATCCTCGGCTGATCTCTCATCCGTTCATTTGGCAGATTTCGGACACTTTTGTATTGTTTCTCTGCTTGTTTTAACCCCTGCCTTTGTCTTGACACTGTTTAATAATGTTGGAATAATGGGACATTTCCCAGAAAAAGCTGTTGCCACATTTAACACCTTCATACAATCATTTTGAGCGTAATTAATATTTCAGTGAGGGTACGTTCATCGATTTCCTAATTTCTTGGTAAGAGGCCATCTTATCCTGGTTTGTTCTTGAATTTATAAATATGAAGATAAAGATTAAATATATATGATATATTTAAGGGAAAATGATCCCGATGTGCCTTCCCTACCTTCCTTCTCCTTCCTAACCAATTAGATTGCATAATTGGTTTGAGGTTTCAGCCAACAGTCATGGAAGGACATTTGAATAGGGCTTTTCTTCATACCGTGATTGAATTGCACAAAAAAACGAATAAACTACTAATAGACATTGTAATGAATTTTGATTATTTTGTAACTGTGACGCCCTCCTGAGCTTACATGGACAGATCCATGTCATAGGAGAATGCTTTCAGTTGAAGCAATTTAGATATATATGGATCTGTGACTTGTAATCACCATGGGAGCTTTTAATTCAGACAAATTGTTTTAGCTACAAATGCCTCTAATAAATCTGTTTACTACTATGTATTTTTATTTTGGATTTTTAAATTTCTATGCAAATGCAATTGTATTTGTAAATAAACGTATGTATATTTCTGAGGAAATCTAGTGGTGTTTTTACTTGAATTGTTTTTTTATTAGACATTAGATTTTTTTTTAGAAGAGGAAAACATGCACAAAAAACATTGTTAAAGTTATATTCAGTGTAATATCCTGAAACTAAAAATGCGTTATATTAAATGTACATATACACCACTATTTAAAAGTTTGGAGTTTTTGAAAGAAGTCTTCTGCTCACCAAGGCTGCATTTATTTGATCAAAAATACAGTAAAAACAGTAATATAATGAAATCTTTTTACAATTTAACATAGAGATTTTATAATACAGATAAAATAAATGTTTTGCATTTTAAATTCTTGACATGTCACATGATCCTTCAGAAATCATTCTAATATGCTGATTTAATCCCAAGAAACATTTCCATATCATGTTGAGCTGCTTAATATATTTGCAGGAGCTGTGATCTATTTTTGGCGATTTTTCAATGAATATTAAGTTCAAAATAACAGCATTTATTTTAAATGGAATTTTTGTAACATGTTTTTTTTTTAATCTATTTAATACGTCTTTGCTGAACTGAAAGCATTTTCTTTAAAAACTTACTGAATCCCAATCTTTTGTGTGTGTGTGTATGTATATATATATATATATCTTGGGGATTCTATGGGCCATCTCACGCCATGCCCTGTCCATGAGTTTAGTTGCTGATGATTCTCTGGGGAAGGTCACCAGGTCTTTCCCCAACCCTCCCCATTACATGGCTTAGGACTCCCACACACACACGTATTCACACCTACAGACAATTTTAGTGACTCCAGTGCACCTACTGCATGTTTTTGGATTGTGGAGGAAACTCAAACAGGCAGGGAAGGGAGAACATGCGAACTCCACACAGAAAGGCCTGGCTCAGCCGAGACTCGAACCAGCGACCTCTACCCACTGAGCCACGCCCCATACAGCTTTGTTCATTCATTACAGAAAGAGTTGCCAACTGTTAGCTGTTCTGATCATTTGCATGAATCTATTTATAAAGCCAACAATCCTGTTCATCCAGTCTTATGTCTCCACCCACTCTGTGGTTTTAGTAGTGTAACAATGAACACTGTCTGATACTTGAAAAAGTAGCTATTAAATGTGCATGCTTTTCCAGGATAATGTAATCATTGTGTCATGTCACTACTGTGTCATTTGGTTAACTTTTGCTTTGAAAAGTAAGTGAATTAATGAATATATTACTGTGAATGTGCTTAAGTTATAATAATATCTATCTACAATGTATTACAAATTAGAAAAATAAATTAGAAAAATTAGAAACTAAATTACTCCTTGTAATCCACTGCACATGCTCACATGTGTATTGTGCACCGTGCATATTGGTTATTTTCTATGACATACTATTAATTTAAAGTATCCAACAGACTAGCCACATGCTATTTTCAAAAACAAACATGGCAGGCAATAGGACCCAGATGTGCACACGGAGAGAAATGCAGTCACCATCAGAAAAAAAATGAAAAAGTCCTCCACACCCTAAAGCTGGGAGGAGAAAGTGAGAAACGTTCTGCTGCATTCCTGTTCTCTCCTAGTAAACCAGCGAATGGATCGGCTCTGAACAGGGTGAGTGTTGTCAACAACCCATTCTCATATTGTTTTGTGTTTCAGTGTCTGTGTGTGAGTTTTCACACTTCAGTTGGTTTTAAACAGGACCCCGGAAAGGGTGTGAACATCAACAACACACACAAGCGCTCCGAGAGAAGGTCCTGCCGGTGACAGGTATCCTGCAGAACTGTCTACTTTCCATTTCTGTACCCTCTCTCACTCTGTAACTTGCTCTCGTCCTGTTTATTTTTTAGTTTCACTCTCATCTGAGTTGAACGTACAACTTTTGCCATTTTGGCATTGTAAACAAAGGCTGCAGACAGAGGATATGACCTTATCTGACATATGGTGCATTCAATCCTTGCTACTTCTCTCTCTATTAGTATAGAATAATGTAGTTTAGTACATGACACTTTAAAAATATGTTTTATTTTAAGCTTGTCTGTTGTCTAGGCTTTCAAGCCAGATATCTGCTAGCTCATGCACTCTCACGTGTTTGCATTTACTGGAGGTGATTTGAATGAACTGTAGATGTATGCCTCTTTATTAGACTGCTATAGCCTATTTTGACTTTAATCTCATGGCTCAGTTGTAATAATTGTTTAATCTTTATTTCTAAGCACTTTCCACGAATGGCTCAAGATGTTTTTAACCCTTGTGCCTTAATTTAAAAAAAGTTACACATAGCATAGAGGACAAAAATGTCCACTCAAAAAACTGTCATAAAAATGTCTAGCTTGGGAGCACAGACTTAAGTTTGGTATCATTTTAAAGAAGACCCTTGGCAGATTATTGCTTAAGTAAAAAAAAAAAAGAAAAAGTTATATAGGTTTTAGTTTATGAAAATTATTTATGAACATTATTTTATATAAAATATAGTTGAGCTGAACTCAAAACGGCTAGAAAATGAAAGCCATTAATATAAATAAGTTGTGTTCCAAATTTGAGGTTGATATCTCAAAAAATGAGCTTTCAGTAAGATTTTGTTTGGGCGCAGTAACACACTTTCCCCATTGGATGCCATGCAGCAAAACACCACTGGTGCACACAGTGACTGGATTTTAGATTTGCAGTCGAGTTTTTCCTCTCTCAATATTACAAACACACACATGCACACAAATATATATATTTTTATAACACACATACCAACCACACTCTGACATCCATACCAACACACCCACACAAATATCGTTGCATAATTTATCCAATTGGCTCTATAATATGCCGAAGAAGAAAACAGGAATAAAACGAGAATTTGCTTTATAGACCAAACCTGAAAAAATGGCACCATCTGATTAAATTTTGAAGCCTTGCCAATAGAATGAAAGCCTCTTAACAAAGATTGTATCATTTTATAGTTAAATGGCCCTGGGATAAAGAAAAAAAAATGCAGTTTTAATGGGTTTCAATTTAGGCCATTTTTGTCCAAAAGGCGCTGAGTGTACCTAGTGCAAAAAATATATTTTTAAGGAAATAGCGGTGAAATAGTAAAATTACAATAAAAATACACACCTGTGCCAAATTTTATGCAGTTAGCATTAACACAGGCAAAGTAATAAAAAAAATAAAAAAAATGAAAAGGCCAAAAATGTCCCTAAGGAGGCACAAGGTAGAGCAACAAAACTAAATATTTGATTAAGAATAATATGATATAAATTAACATAACATGAAAAGTATCTCTTGCAAATGTTGGTATAACCCATTAAAAATTAGATTTTGTCCTCAGAGGTCTTGACCTTTTTAACTATATCTAACAATTAAAATCATACAACTATGTTATACTTTTTCAGATTATTTTATCAATATGTACTTTAATGTAAAAAAAAACTATTTAAGTATTTTTATAACCCGATATTGATTTTTAATAAACATTTTTATTTTATACATTTTAAATATAATAAACATATTTTTATAAATTAAAATATATTATACATTTTAAATATAATTTAAAAATTCCATTTAAATCGAATAAATTCAAACATTATAAATATAATGTTTATTAAATAGCAAATTCACTCAAATCAGAGTTTAACGCGTTAATAATAGCTATAATAATAATAGCCTATAACGTTATTTAGACCCAGTTTTTTAAAACAAACGTTCACTCAGCAAACATATATTTATATCTATTATATAATGTCATTTTAAAATACATACATTGTTATATTTACTAATATAATATTTAATAATAATATTATAGTTAATATAGTTTTAATAATAATATTATAATTTATTGTAATAATTAATAATAATATTAAAGTTTCAATCTCTTTTTTGTGCTCGACGCTTGGAAAATGCCCACTAATATACAGTAAAATAGAGAACACAGTGAGATACTTTGAAAATAAAAATAAAAACAGACATACTCTCTCATGGGTTACAGTTCCACAGGGACACCATGACGTCCCAGAAGGAACCTCAAGGGGAATTTTCAACCCTGACCAAGGTGACAGGGCCCAGCTCCTGGTCCCGGGTCAGTTGTCCCTGCTGTATCTCCAGCCACATAGAGCCTTTGGTTCTGATCCAGCTGGCTGAGAGTGTCCAGCCCATCACCAAACAGTGGATCATGTCCATGATATCTGCACCTGTGAAGGCTGGAGGTGAGAAGAACACTTTTTCATATTCACACGCACAGAAACCTGTTATTTCTCAGTATGGAGGTGGTATCATCACTGTTTTTGAAGCAGTTAAACTTAACTTCATATGAGTAACTGTTAGAATAATAATAAATAAACCATATCTTGTAGGCTATTTATCTATTGCTTAATTAATAGAAATAATCAGAGCACAATAAACATCATTTGGAAGATTAAATAAGATTAATTTGGTCCATTAATATGTAAGATTTACTGTAGGCTATCACGGGGTAGGCTAAGTCACCCAGAATTTTCTTCAGCACCAAATAACAATGACTTTAATTAGGATCAGTGGGCTAATTATTTCTTACCACTGAACTGCACAGTTTAGCGGGACATCCTTCTTTTGGCCCGTTCCCTTCAATAGGGTGTCAAGATCGACAAACGACTGGCAGTCAGACAGGCTCTAAAACGAAAATGACCATTAAAATACGCGAGTGCGCGGTTTTCCGTTTGAGACCAGAGAAAGCGCGTGCTGGAGAAGCGCGTGGAGATCAGAGGCGCGAACTAGGTAAATGAAAATAGAAACAAACCCACAAATTTACGATTTTTATATTTTTATGCTTAACCCTGGCTTAATATTTTAGCCATAAAGTTGGATTTATCTGATCATTAATGGGAACGTTTTTTTTATGGTTGCAAAAAAGAAATCCTAAAAAGAACGTGCCTTGAACGTTATTATTGTTTGGTTCTCAAAAAATAACCAAATGGGAACCTGATACTATGAGGAACGTGCTGTGTTTGCTGGAATTCAACGGCCCTTCGTTGATTATTCCTTATAGGCTACTGTAATAATAATGATAAAAATATAAAAATAACTTTCATAACGCAACCTTCTTCCTTGTTGCTTAGGGGCTCAACTGTTAGTCCACCCCGGAGAGGACATGAAAGGGGACATGATAGTTGTGGCTGCCCCTCGATGTACCCTTCTTAGGGTGACTGAGGACCTTGGCCTCTGCAAAACCTATCATGATGGAAACATGATGGCCTTCTCCTATGATGACCGCGACAACTTTTGCAACATTGGTGAGGACACATGCTATTGCTATTCTAGCAATATGCTATTCTACACAATAAATAAAATAATACACTCAAGATTGTGCTTGCTCACTGACATTGCCTCCATCTCAATTTGCACATTTCTACTATGTACTAAATGTATGTTCTTCACTGGTGAATACTTTTAACTATGTATTTTATTTTTATAACATTTTAGTGTCTGTATTGGCATGTAAGTTTACATTAGCATCTGGGTTATGTTATTATACCAAAAATTCGTTATTTCACTCTTTCTGCAGATGACATGCAGAAGTTCCTGACGCTGGCAGAGAGGCAGTATATAGTCAAACATGAATTGGATTCCATGAGAGCCATGGAGGACCAGCGAATCCCAGGCATCCCAACACCCAAGGGGAAGTTGAAAGCCAGAGTGAGCATCTGTGAGTATGTGTATGTGCATGTGTATGTATGTATATTTTTCACCTTCATGGAATGACAAAATTTTGGCTTAGACATTTGTGCATAAAATTCTATAAAAAATGTAAATATAATCACATTTATTTTCAACTGGTGGTGTTCCGATTAGCATACTATCATAATAATTTTTGCAGCCTGCTGTATACTATGTACAGTATGCATGTTTTCTGTAGAAGAGTGTGTCTGTGTAGTATACAACATCCCACAATGCAGTGCATCTGTGTTCGAAATCTTATACTCTGTACTTATTAAGTACTTGGTGAGCACTAAAAAAGTGTTATATACAGTATACTATGAATGTTGAATGTATAGTATTACAAGTTGTCATTTTTGCGTGACCTAACAGCGACAGTTGCGTCGCTTCATTTGAACATTTAAGCTCGAATGTTGTTTTGCACACTATCCTTTAATAAAACAGCAGACATTATAGAGTGTGTTTTAGTAAACAGTGTGCTAGTTTTCTATTCATAATTGCAGTTTCATGCAGTTCCATGAGTCGCCAGCAGGCTCCACTCTCCTCTCTCTCTGAACTGCTTAGTCACTGCATGCAGCTCTATCTATCTATCTATCTATCTATCTATCTATCTATCTATCTATCTATCTATCTATCTATCTATCTATCTATCTATCTATCTATCTATCTATCTATCTATCTATCTATCTATCTATCTATCTATCTATCTATCTATCTGTCTATCTGTCCGTCTGTCCGTCTGTCTGTCCGTTCATCCCTTTCTCTCACTGTGCTGCAGTACAGAAGCTGGAGAAAGCAGGCGTGATCAGTAATGTCACTCCTCTTCATGAGCAGAAGCTTCTGACAGCTCTGGGGAAGCAGTGGTACTCTCAGAAGAGTCTGTGGGGGCAGCCTTTAGGTACAAACACACACATTCAGGTCACATAACTATTCATTCATTTAGTATGCATTCTTTTTCTACCCATCCAGTGTTTAAATTATACACAATTATCTTTTGTTCAGGACCATTTAATCCAATTTCATAATAAAACTTTATGAAGTCATTTAACTGAAAACTCATAAATGTTTTATATAATTATATACATAACTAATGAATATTAAAATATAAAAATGTTAATTTATGTTATATTATAAATTAATAATGTTATATGTGTGTGACTGTTACATTTTTGCATATATTTCCATACCCTGTAACGGTGCAAAGCCATGAGATGCTTAGATTAACTTCAGTTTCTTAATTTTAGCTTTGGTTGTAGTTAACTCAATAGTGTATTTTAATATATATTTGTATTTAAAAAAAAAAAAATATATATATATATATATACTTCCTATGTGATCAGCTATGGAAGCACATGGCTTTTCTACCATGTCTTCTGTTTGCTTCTGCTCTCTTTGGAAACAAGAATAAATCCGTTTATCACGTACTAACACAGATAATCACGAAACGATGGACTCTACATACATATTAGTTTGTATTTATTATGATAAGACTAATAATTCTCTCTCTCTCTCTCTCTCTCTCTCTCTCTCTCTCTCTCTCTCTCTCTCTCTCTCTCTCTCTCTCTCTCTCCACAGACTCTATCCATGCTTATTTTGGTGGCACTATAGCCTTTTATTTCAGCTTCTTGGACTACTACACTTTGTCATTGTTTCCTCCAGCCATTCTGGGCCTCTTCATCACCTTTTTCCTCCCAAGTGCAAACTTCTCCAGTGGAAATAAAATCGACAGCGAGCCGACAGCACTGAAGGACGAAGATGACCAGCCTTCAGTCAGCTCCTACATGGTGCAGGCAGTCTTCAGCATAATGTGGTCCACGATATTCATGGAGCTGTGGAAGAGGAGGAGTGCGGCCTTATCCTATCGCTGGGGCACTTTCAATTTAGCCGAACAATTCCAAGAGCCCCGACCGGGTTTCCATGGAGAACTCGGCACCAATCCGGTCACAGGCAGACTGGAGCCACTGTTTCCCGATTGGAAGAGGAGGCTTAGGATGGGTCTGGTCTCAGTTCCAGTGGTTGGGGTGTTTTTGGGTCTGGTGGTCATGGGGATGGCAGGTTTCTATTTCTGTGAGCGCCTGGTCTCAAACTGGCACAAAGGATCTGGATCATACTTCACTGCACCCTTGCTATATATCCCTTCTATAGCCCATGTAGTCTACACCAATGTGCTGGGGAATATATATCGTAACGTGGCCCTGCAGTTAACAGAAGCAGGTAATCAGGATTATGGAAAAGGACAGGAAAACTGATTTTAATGTTGAGAAACACAAAACTTAACTCTCTCTCCTTTCAGAAAATCATAGGGAGGAATTATCTTTTGACTATCATCATACGACTAAAGTCCTTGTGGTGAGTATAGTTCTGTCATATCCATTTGATCTTCTTTTTTTCAACTCCCCATCTTTATTTCCTTCCATCTCTGAGATGTAGTCTGTACATCATTGCAGATGTTATACCTTAAAGACCAGAATTTTCTGTAGGACTGAATGAAAACATCCCATTTGCCTTATCTGTCTCTCTTTCTCATTCAGTTCACCTTTTTCAATAACTTTGCTGTGTTGTTCCACATTGCCTTCTTCAAAGAGGACATACCTTTACTACGCAAGGTGAGAATTTCCTTACTCTCGCATATGATCTTAACAGCATTAACATCTTCTTAACACGATTCCCTTGATTTGGTCTACAGAGACTGGCCTCTCTTCTGATCGTGACCCAGTTAGTGAATCAGTTCACTGAGGTGGTGGTTCCTTTCCTGGTGGACCGTTTCCTCACATCTGCAGACAGGAACCTGAAGGAAGATGATCCAGAGGTGGACCATCTACAGGCTCAAGGCAGCCTGCCAGCTTTCCCAGTGAGTAGCAATCAAATATTCTCAAATATCAAGAATACAAGAATTGTATTTTTCTTAAATTCTCAATCTTGTTCCTCTCAAGGGGCTGTTTGCTGAGTACATCGAGCTGCTTGTTCAGTTTGGCTACTTGAGTCTTTTCTCTTGCGTCTATCCTCTCACTGCCCCTCTGTTATTGCTCAACAACCTCACAGAGATCCGCACAGATGCCTACAAGCTCTGCAAGCTCTTCAACAAGCCCTTCTCTGCCCCTGTGGCCAACATGGGAGTATGGCAGGTCAGAAATCTGTACTTCATATGAGGATGTTTTAAATGCGTTCATGATAATATAAGTCCTAATGTGCGTCTTTGCCTTGTTTACAGCTGGCGTTTGAGGTGCTGAGCTTCATCTCGGTCGTGTCTAACTGCTGGCTGTTGCTTCTGTCCCCACGCGTGAAGGAACTCACACAGGAACGCGGCTTCAGCAGCAGCCAAATTCTAGTCATCGCCGTCATTGTGGAGGTTAGAGGAGATTTTGGTACAGCCTTGGAAAAAGAGTCGAAGGAATAATTTATCAAAAAATTTAAATAGTGACCACATGCTCCAAAAAGGACAAAAAAAAGTTCAAATTTCTTTGACAATGTCAAAATTTGCCTTTTGTCTACCACATATGGGGTTGGAATAACCTGAGGGTTAAAAGTGACCAAATTTTAATTTTTGGGTGAACCATTCCTTTAAAGGAATTTGATTAAGGGTACGTTCAAGTCATGTTGGTAAGATCCCATTTACGAGTTAGACGCACATGAACACCAAAGTCATAATTATGAGTGAGAGACTCTGGATTTGCTTTGAGCCTAGACTTCGAATTGGAGCTGTGCTGTGAGAAAACATGGCTGATGCTATAGGTATGGATGCAGCGTCTGTAGTTTACAGTAAATTTGTTTATTTGTTAAATTTATCAGTTTACAGCACCTTCATGAATTGAATAAAAACACAAAAAAGCAAAAACACCTGATGTGTAAGACATTATTTTTTAATGTAGAAAAGGTACACCAACATGCTCTGATCAAAGTGTAAATACTTCCCAAATTGTAAATATGAACTTCCCAGTAGGGCTTGAAAGCACTTATCTGAAGTGATTTAACTGGCTGCTGTTTTCACAAGCTCTGTTTGTGAATGAATGTTGTGTCTTGATTGTTTTATTATGCTGTTTTGTTCTAGCACGTCCTGATCATGGCAAAGATGATTTTGGCCTTCATGATCCCTGATGAACCGGATTGGGTCCGAATCAAGAGAGAACAAATCGAGTATCACTCCATGCAAGCACTTAAGAAACAGGTAAGTATTTTAGCATTCTGCTACATTGTTTAACGATGTATATTACATTTAAAGTTTTTGACTACATACAAAGGTGAGAACAAAGTGTAGTATTTTCAGCGATCTTTTTCCCAATATTAGTTAATAAAGCTGACAGAACGCTAATGTTATCTGTCTTTATTACTTCACGACTCAATTTAATCTTGTTTCTCATGGCTCATGAAGACTAAAGGCATCATGCGATTAACCAAACAATTATTTTAAAATCTAATGTATGTTATGGACTGTTTACGTAACCAAAAAATGTCATTAACTTTTTCTCCCTCAGAGGATCAAGAGCTCTCGTGTGGATAATAAACTCCCTCCGAACGCCAAAATGGGAGAGTGACCATGGACTATTTCCATGGAGACAATCACAAAAAGGAGGTGCTTGGCCATGCAGTCACATCACTTAGCCACTGTATACTTAGCTTGCTAATGTACCATATGGCACAGTTTACCAAAGATAACTTCAACAGTTTACAGCCTTTAAGTCACAGTTAATAATTGTTTGCGTCAGTGGTACCTTTTTGAAAACTACTGAAAACAGATGATTAAGGTCAAGGAGGATACAAATGATGATAGTGGCTTAACATAGATAATGTGTAACTATAACAATAACCATAATGTGCTGTATTAATGATTTTAAAAGAATAGTTCAACACAATCACTATGGTATAGTATTTTTCCGGTTGCTGTTCTTTTTGTATATTTGCTTTTACTCATTGTTTTGTAAATATATTGTGACAATTTTAACTTTTTACCCTCAGTTGTATTTTACATTTCATCAAAACGGATCTTATTCTCACAACCCGGTATAAATAACCACACAATGCTTGCTTCACTGAATATGTCATATGAATGTATAGTGATGTAAATGGCCTTGAAGAAAACTAATAATAAATATTCAAATGGGTTTAAACTGAGGAAGCCACGTCATGTATCACTGTGGTCTTGTGCACTAATTCTTTGAGAAAAGAAAAAAAATACAACGACACAAGGGCAGTTTAATCAGTTTTAATAAATAAATATAAAAATAAATTAATCTCATTGAGACAGTCATAGTTTTAGTAAGGGTCAATGGGACTATAGACAAACCAAAATCCAACTGTTGTGAAGTGATTACAGATGCTTTGAAGGATGGAGACCCATGTCAAATGAGTAACATCACAATAATAAGAAAAAAAAAAGGCTGATTACGAAAATATAGTGCACATCTGGCTTTTATATCGCTCTGCCATCCGATTGGTTCAGAAGGTTGTACTTAAAAAACATCGCAGGTCAGGATGGTTGTTCCTAGTTTAAACTGTTTGAGAATGAAAATTCAAATTTCACGTTACATAGATGTAATTTAACCGTCGATATCTCTCCCTATCTATTCTTGTGCATTTGGTCAAGCTTATTCGTGGTCCAAGATATTGCAAAAAAAAAAGAAAAAGTGTATTCAACATTTGCATTTACATTGACTACAGTATGACAAAAAAAAATTATTAATTCACCAGTGACAGGTGTACTATGTATAGCACAGAAACTTACGAACATGTGAAGTGACTGAATAACTTTGACGTCCTTTAGAGTACCAAAGTAACAGTAACCACAGTCACACCTGCTATCTAAATGTTGTGTTTAGGCTGTTTAGGAGGTAAAAACAACAGTAACCGCTAGCTTCACTCATGCCATTGCAACATACGAAGGCTGGATTTTCTCAATGTACATTTTAAGCTAGGCTCAGCTACGCAATTTAGCTTTATGATATCATACAGCTCTTCAAATGTATTTATCTAACTATATGATCATTGTCGATCATCAAACTAGTGTCATAAAAGTCACTACGTTCATTGAATACGATCTAAAATGGAGGGATTGAAATGTTTGTATGGATACGGTGCAGGGGTCAAAATACAACATCATACCAATAGCATAACGTTAAAAAAAAAATTATACACTGTACATATATGGATATTTCAAAGAGAGCTTATACCCATGCAACATATGTTAAAAATGTACCCAAAGGCAAATGATTAAACAAAAATAGATGTTCAATGTTATGTAATTAATCTCCCTCACATATCTCCTTATGTAAAAAAAGGGGAAAAAAAAGATATGTCTTTGTCACCATCTTTCTAAAAAAAACCCTTGATAACTCTCTAATATTTGATAAAAGCTTCATATTATTTCCAAGAATTAGCAGTTTTAAAACAAACTCCAAAATACAGCTCCAGGAAGACCAGTCTTCTGTTTTTGTGTAACATTATCTCCATTTCACAAAAAGCCTCTAGCTATAATCTCTCAGAATAATCTCTGTTCGAGCCCTCTGTTTTTTTGAAAATATATCACAGATATACTTAGCATCTTTCCCTGGTCAGTCCCCCAGCTCACAAAATGCTAATGTTATGCTAAGCTGTTATCATTTAGCATGCTTTCATAACTATGCTCCCAAACTGTCACTGTTCACTGTATCAATGTGGCAAACTGTTCTGCTTCTTGTCCCACTGCCTGACAGTGAAGATGCAAGCTAACATGCTAGCAAGAGAATTAGCAAATTCATCAATGCCACAGCATGCAACTTATTCAAAGTTCTGCGAGTAAAGAACGTTGCCTCACAGTCACCGGCAAAAACAACCCAAATGAATGACTAAAAACTTGTTAGGACTACTGTACTAAGTGCCTAGTCCTTGAGCCTAAATGGCCTCTATTGTGATTGTTCACCGTATGTTCTTGTGTAGCCTTTTTCTGTGTCACTGTGAAGAATGGTCTTCAGTCACTCGCTTAGTGATATCACTAAACTCTGTGGTACAATTAATGTGGTTAAGATATTACAGTGCAAAATGACAAGTTATTGAATTAAAGCTTCTACGCTAGCAAGACATATGCTACTTCTAATAAAATTCTCTGAGATAGCACAGAATATAGTGAGCAGTGTCAGTAGATACAGGTGTTCATATACACAGCATTGCCAAAAGGTTAACTGTCTTACAGGAAAGCAGCAATGAATGCTGGGTAGGGAAATAAAATAATAATATACAATTAGTAGATTGTGTGGGATAGCACCTCTGAGGTTACAGTATGAGGTGAGAACACACTTATTCTTTTAGTGTCTAGTAAGTTGCAGATATTTGAGGGCTTCTCATGCCAGTTTGTTCTTTGATCTCAGGATCCAAACTCTACAAGACATGGCAGCAGTTGTACTGTGCAAATGGTAGAAGCTTCTCTTTAGAGGTGGGCTGGATGTTGAAGGACAAGGCTTTCTCACAGAGAGGGAACTGTAGCAGACGTTCTCGCAAGTTCACGTTCTTGACCTTGCTGGGATCGGCCCGGATAGCAGAGTCAGTACTTGTGTCCCTGGTTCCCTGGAGGCCTTTCTGAGGCTTAGGTTGTACCTCCTCAGTTTTCTCGACTTCAGCCGCAGTCTTACGCATCTCCACCCCATCGGGACCCGGGTCCACACAGTGGTTCCTTGGCAGGGACCTCGGGGAACCACAAGGTGTTGCCACCACCCCAACCTCGAGCAGTCGAGATTTGGCTAGGGTATTATTGTTATTTTCTAGTGTGTCCTTTGAAGGTTCACGTTGTCCCCAGCAGCACTGTACAACATCTAATGTGGGAGCTGTTGGAAGTCCGTCTATATTTGGATCTTGAATCTGTTCTCCCTCTTGCTCATCTAAAGACAAGCTAGGGTGGGTGAAAACATCCTTGCACCTTCCTCTACCTGGTTGTTCTGTGTGGTTGAACTCTTTCACATGGGCCTCATTCTTCGAGGGCATCTCTACCTGATGTTCTATGGTGCCAGAAGAGACATTAGAGACTAATTCTGAAGGCTTCTTCTGCTCTTCTGTGAATTCAGATCCTTCATCAAGTTCCTCCTCCTCGGCCAGAGTTTCACAGTTTCCCATCACCTTACTTGACGGCATTCCTGTTCTCTGAATCTCTGATTGCAAAGATATTCTAGAAGGTTTCAATGATAGATCTGTCGAAGGAAACAAACCTGGTTTACCAGGTGCCACCTCAAGCTTCACCTCATCCTTGTTTTGCTCCTTTTCATCATCCTCATCCTCTTCTTCCTCACAGATCTGCTGTAAGGCTCCAAAGCTCTTGACAGTAGGTTGGTCTGGAGGTAGAGGGCGCAAATTGAGGCTCAAGCATGGAGTTGTGCTGCAAAAGTCATTGAAGGAGTTGTCATGACGGTTGGGTTTGGGAGCCAGCAGGTCCCCAGACTCGCTCACACCACGTCGGACATAGCTGGAAGACAGAGACCCAAGAGGCGCTAAGGGACCCATAGGTGCTCCTCTTAGTGTATCAATCCGGGGCACTTGGCTCACCAAGTCCAGTGGTTCCGACATGGGTCTCCTGTAGCGGGAGGAAATAACAGTACTCAGTACAAGGTATTAAGAACCTTTAGGTTCCAAGGTTTATGTGGTAAGATTAGATCCACCACATAAGACCTTCAGAACCAAAATTATCCAAAATATATTCAAGAATACTGGGACTTACTGTGTATGTCTGTGTTCAGGAGTGAGACTTGACTGATCTTGCTTTTCCCGAAGGAGTCGCTCTCCCAGCAAGTAGTACGTGGCTGTGATGTGGTTATATCGGTCAGCATCCAAAGCTCTATCACACAAAAATGTATTTGTATTATTAACTTATATAACCGTATTCTGGGACCAAAAGAAAATATCCAAGAAGAATAAAGAGATACTCACTCCTGGATGGCATCTCGGTCAGCGATGCTGCCACTGGTCATGGCCTGGAGTATGAACTCATGCTCTTCTGGTAATAAACTGCGGTGAGAGGTAAGCGGTGCGGCTGTGTATCCGGCAGGCGAAGGGTCAACACCTTGCAACCAAGGGTGGCCCTCTATCTCTGTGAGAGACGCCCGCTTAGCAGGATCCCTCTGCAGCATTCGTGAAATCAAACTGAAAGGAAAAAAAGAAAATAAGAAGGAGAGAATGATGAGAGATTGTTATTTCTCTTTTACCAGAGCAGAACGAGAACATCAGACATGACCTTCTGTGGGGGAAAAAAAATGAAATAAGAAAAATCCCATCATCTCAAATAGGCTTGATTTTGTCACCCCTCTTCACACTTGCCTCCATCTCACTTCATTTTAGTCTCACTCTACTTGCAATTTTCATACCTTTTCTAGCAATCTTAATAAATATTCTCTGCCTGGCTGACAGACGATGATTGCACAGAAGCATCTTGCCATCAGAGGAGACGGAATGAAAAGGAAGTGCTTATCTTTCTGCTGATTAATATTCATGAGCACCTGCAGAGAACTGGTGCTTCAGTGAGGCGAACTGAAAGAATACGGTATTGGTTGGAACACTTGCGATCCAAGCTTGCTTGTGTATGTGTGAATGCACTGCATTCAGCTTGTTTATTAAGGGAATTTGAGTGTTTTATTTCACTGCGGTACTGGCACAAGTTCCTGCATCTCACATAGCTGACCAGCAGGGGGAGATGTTTTCCCTTTCAAAGTGTTTTTTGTAGGTCTCTGAGTGTTTATAATTCCACATTCTCCATTGCCCTTGAGTTGAACATCAGTGGAGTCTCTTGATGTGTTTAACCTTAAATAGACCTTAAATAGCCGTGAGGAAGAAGGGTGGAAAAAAGCAAACTAACAGATAAACAGCAAGATGAAAGTCTGCCTAAAGACACAAGTGTTCTCCTCCTCAAAGAAAACTCTTCACATTAATGGAGGCTTTTGATTGTGGTGGAGATCATGTGACCCAGTCACTATGTTAGGCTGTGCAGTCAAGCCCAGATGTCTAACACAAACTTGTACACACACTCTTGCACAATTGCCTGATTCAGACCTAAACTCAAGCCTCAGAGCTGTTGCTTTGGGGATGTTCTGACTACAAATAGCCTGGAATAAACCCACTTAAAAATAACTCTGACAAAAGGCAGCCTTGTGTGAAGATCTGGTCACTTTAGAGCTTCGGTGGCCACACTTAAAAGCAGGCTTGTGCACCTTTCAGAAGTGAATTGAGATTGGTTTGTGATTTATAATTCCAAATTTATAATTTATAGTTCCTGAATGTGAAATATGGTGTCTAATAGGACGCAGAATTGTACATACAAATGAAATTAAAAGAAATGTGTTTTTAATAATACATTTCATTTTTTTTACAGAAAATATGTTTAAAGAAACATTAGAGTGGCACCTATACAAATACGAATTTACACATTTTAAATAAAAAAATAATAATTAAAAAGATATTATTATTAAGTTATCTGAAAAAATGTGGTGGACATTTTGTAGTTCTTAATGGTACAATAAACTATTTTGACAATTAATTTACAGAAATAAGTCTCATCATTTGAGGAAAAAGTATTCCTGTGGCTTAGGGTTAGCCTTTATTTCCTTTCAAGGTCAAATTCCAAACCACATCCAAACATTTTTTAAGAGCATTACAATATTATGATTCAAAAAGCGTATTAAAGCTTACTTAAGAAGTCAAGGCATATCTAATCCAACCAGAATATCTAGTTAAAGCCCTCATGAGACAAAATGAGGGTGTTGTCCTGACCTGTTATTCTCAGTATCCATCAGCTGGCCTAAGGATGCAATTTCTGTGCGTCTGTCATAATTTACTCCTAAATCTAACCTCCAAGAACATTTGCGTCAGAGCCACAAACTGTGATTGGCTGGTCCAAGCAAGTGTAAACAGATAAAGTACAGTATGTTCATATGGGCTTCGGCCTACACATAGGTATGAAGTTTGCCGTGAAAGTGGTACAAACTGGAGTGCGAGGGAGTGGTGTTTGAGAGGCGTTTGAGAGGCTACATCCTGTCAGTTCTCAGGGGAAAAACACAACAATACACAACCCTGTGTTCCAGTGGCACAAAGCTGTCAATTACATCTTAAAACATGTTAATTGAACTCAAACATGTTTTTGTGGCCAACTCTTATTGGAAAGGGTATTACAAGGGTCATGTTCTTGGTAATATTGTTTTTTCAGAAATATTGAACTCTTCAGCACCAGCATGGGAAGAAAAGACTATTGATATATGAAATCAACTGACCCTATATATAATACAAGACTTGTTACATAATGGCCTACTACTATCATGTTGAGTTTCTGGAGTTTTATTTTTGTCATGTTTTCCATTGAAATTCCAAAGCTTGTTTTAAAAAATGTTCTAAGCCCATTTGGCAAATTGTTTTTTCTTGTTTTAAACATAAATTTAGTAAGCTTTGTACAAATACACAATAAGCTCCAGCCTTCTGGATTAAATCGGATAAAGCTGTATACAGTATTAGTTCATGTGTGCAAGCTCAGATGACATACGTACTCTTTGCATTCTGGAGAGACGTGGTTGGGCACAGTGTAACGACAGTCCATGATCATGATGAGGGTCTCGCTGTCGTTGGCCTCCTGAAAGGGTGGTTGTCCACACACTAGCATATAGAGAATTACACCCAGTGACCAGATATCTGGAAGACAGACAATAACAGACTTAATCTTAAATCTATTTGCCACATTTATTGGTTTTAAATATCGCAATCTGGGATTGAGACCATGGTGAGCGGGTCATAAAAAAGATTGAAAAGTAATAGAGAGGGCGTGTAAATCCCACAAGAGACGTGTTTGTTTTGGTGGCGAACTTTTCCACGGTGGACTTCCAAGAAAACAAGCTTCCTCTTTTACTTTTTCAATTTTGTGCGTGTGAACACAAAAAAAGTACAAATATGGGTGAAGGTTTAGGCCTTGCTCTGTTAAGTGAGATTATTTTAAAATAACAGGATCAGTTTAGATTCCTTCAGTCAGATCACTCATATTATATGCATAACATTTCATTTAACCTTCGATTTCTAAAGGAAAGAGTACCGAGAATGTGCTCATTCATAGTTTTGGTCTAGTGCGCTGACCTGACTGGCAGTTTAATGCGGCTGCTGTATTATTGGAGGTCCATTTTGGGGTATACAGAAATTCAAAAGTGGCCAGAGGACAAATGCAAACATTAAATCCACCGGATATTTCTAATGTGTTGTTGCAACATGGGATTGGAATTCTAAACTTGTTCAAGGATCAGTGTTATTTTGATATCACTGATATACTATTTTAGCTTTTAATTCATATTTTTAATTAGATTTTATTTTAAAATGTTCTGTTTCAGTTAAAGTTTTAGTAATTTTGTTTAGTATTTTTGTCAATATATATATATACAGTATTATTATACAGTAAATATTAGTTTTAGTTCATCATTAATAATCATCATCAACAACATCTTAATACTACCACTACTAATAATAAATTATTCAAATTTTAATTTTACAAGTAGTAGGTCACCCAAAAATGCCTTTAAAGTTAACAATTTTTTTTTTTTTTACTTTCCCAATTTAAACGGCAACTTCAAATCTGACATGCTGGTGTGTGTGTGTGTGTGTGTGTGTGTGTGTGTGTGTGTGTGTGTGTGTGTGTGTGTGTGTGTGTGTTAGAGAGAGAGTGTGTTCCCGGTAAACCCTATGGGGACAAAATGTCCCCACAATGATGGCAATACCAGAAATCTCTGACCTTGTGGGGACATTTTTGGTCCCATGAGGAAAATAGTAAATAAAACATCACTTAGTATGATTTACAAGCTATGTAAAAATGCAGAAAGTTAATAATGGGTAGGTTTAGAGTATTATACAATTTGTACCGTATAAAAATCATTATAATCATCAGTTTTAATCAACATAAAACACTGAAACCCAACATCTGTGTATAAGGATGAATTCTGTGTGAAAGAGCATGTACTGTGTGAACCAGAGCAGAGAATCAGCGTGACAGACAGTCCTGAGAGACAGCATTGTCCAAACAGTGTCTTTAACTGCTCTGACAGTAACTCCTCTCTTCTGCTCTCTGTACGGCGTGTTCCTCCACAGACACAGACAAACAGATACGAGTGCTACAAATCTCGCGCAGCCACACACGTGCATTCAGGGTGTTATGTAACATATTTGATCTTTTAGCACACTCAAATGCTCTAAATATACATGTGATTGGACAGCAGATGAAATATGACACCAAAGGTTTAAACTAATAAAATCATGATGTATCCTTGATCAAACAAGTGCATTCATGTTCTAACTTAAACTTAGTTTATTTTAAAGTACCCAACCTGTTTCCTTAGATAAATGATAAAGATAGTTTATGATAATTATCACAAACATAACAAACTGCATGCAGTTGTTTCTTAGAAGCGTTGTAAGAAAAATCTGCCTTAAGAAAGAGTGTGAATGTGTGGAGGTGACCAGACAACTTTATTTTTTTCAGCATCAAATGTTTCCATCATCAAAATGAACTCTTTATGCTGATCTAGGGTCAGCGTGACTGGTTAGTTTGAAGTGCAGCACACCTCCATGTGTGAGTGCTGTGACTGCAGTTTACAAACAAAACAGTGTAACTAACAAGGAGTGGGTCTGTGTTGAGGTTACATAATGTGACAACAGCATGTCTCCAGACTTTAGGTCTTGTAAAGATTCTAGGATTTTAAAGATTCTAATTATAGTTTGCAGAATAGTAGAATCTTTAGATTATTAGAAACCTTTTGAAATCTAAAAATGTCATAATGTTGAAAAAAGTTGTGCTGCTTAATATGTTTGTGGAAACCGTGTTATATTTTTTTCAAGCTTTTTTGATGAATAGAAAGTTCAAAAGAACAGAATTTATTTGAAATAGAAATCTTTCGCAAACATAAATGTCTTTACTGTGACTTTTGATCAGTTTAATGTGTCATTGTTGGATACAAGTAGTGATTTCTTTCAAAAGAAAAGAAAAATGCATACAAAGCAGTGTAAGATGGCCAGTTTGAGAAGGTGTGTGTGCTATCTTGGTGTGTGTGTGTTTGTGAGATGTCACTGAGTCAGTCTCTCTCAGCTTATCTGTCTCAGAACATCGCAGCTTAGTGTCATCAGGATTCAGGTTGTTGACATTGCTGATCTGACGGTAAGCCAGATCATGAGGACAATGTAATGTCCATGTGAGAACAATTTGGTCCCCACACAACCTGTATGTTGTGTGTAGAATATAATAGAGTGGTAATTAGAGCTTAAGTGTGTGTGTGTGTGTGTGTGTGTGTCTGCATGTGAGCTGGCATTGAGTGACTGAACTCTTGTGAGTGGATTAGTCGAGCAGCTGATTACAGACTATGAATAAAACCTCTGAAAGAGCTAATGGACATTCAGCCATCCACACACAAAGGCTCAGGCTCATGCATGAACGCTAAAAAAAAAAAAAACATGTGCAAAAACCTTTCTTCAATCACAAGTTTAAATATCAGATATCAGTTTCTACACTTTCTTATCTCTCTCTCTCTCCTGCTACAGAGGTTCATGTCATCAGCTAGCCAGCCTTCTTCAACTTCAGGAGCTGAATAAACTACTAGGCATCGGGCCACATAGTCAGCCGTCAGGCATTGCCGTGTGTTTAGAGCTGCTAAAATAAACAGACTAGCAGCTGGAATGTATCCCACTGCACAATAACGTAACATAATTCAGGCACAATGCAAGTGCAAGCCAGGTCTGTTTTTCATGCTAGCAAAATGTAATTAGCTGGCATTGTATCTAAAAAAAAACCCCAAAACCCCCAAAAAACAACCACAAAGGCTGTTGTGAATTAAAGTATGCTAACTAATAATATAAATGTGCATTTTAATAAAGAAAAATAAATAAGCTTATCAAAAGGGAGGATAAAACACTTCTCATTTCTATTGTTGTTGATGTCAAAAGACTAGGGCTGCATGATTTGCGGGGAAAAAATCTAATTGAGATTTTTCTGTAAACACTTTAATCTGATTCTGATTTTTTTTAAGTTCCCGGTTTGCTGTGCTTGTTTGTAGGGCTGCACAATTTGGCTAAAAATGTATGATCACATGACATGCAGAAAAAAAAATAGTAGGCTAAATTGTTCGCACGATTTACTAATTCGTTCCCTCGATTTACTAAATCGTGCGCACGATTTACTATTTTGTCTCCTTGATTTATAATCGTGGGAACAAATTAGTAAATCGTCCACACGATTTAGAAATCGAGGGAACAAAATAGTAAATCGTGCACACGATTAAATCTTTTTTTGCAAGTCATGTGCGGGGCTCCGTAGATCATTTATCAATATGACTAGAAATTATTATAATTTTCAGCCTTTGTGATTCGCTAGTTTCACTAAACCATCTCATGATTTTGATTTCATTCCTTTTGCAGCCCTACAACATGCGTCCAATTCTACAGTATTTTATGCAAATGCACCTGTGAACTGGTAGAAGCTAACCAAATTAGCCAGATGCTACCATGGACGAGTTGTGTGACATGCCCTCATCTTCAAAAACCATAAATCATACAGAATCAGGAACCATTGAGAGTCAGATGAACCTGTGTCACCTGAACAACTGAATGTATTCAGGCAAATATGCTAACTGCTAAGCTACAGCTATAGCAAAGCGGCTCCATTGCTTTTATGTCCGTGTTTACTCTTCATTCTGACTGATAAAGTAAGTTAAACATCTGAAACACATGACTACTCAGTCCTTATCTGCTCTAGTTCTATCGCTTAGAGAAAGATGAGACAAGCCCCCAGGTTCACACGCCTCTAGTGTCCTAGCATGCATGTGTGTGAGTATTGCCTCCTCTACACACTTTGTTGGGTCTCGGCAGAGGATGACCCACTTTGTGCAGATCTAATCCTGGCACAGGCAGGCTCTGTGAGAATTACTGTCCCACAGTCACATGGCGCTCTGGCAGAAAAAAAATCATATAAATATGATATTAATAATGTTAGAGCAGAGGGGCGGAAGGGTACACATGGCAGCTCAGCACACATCTGTGCTCTAGAAAGCCCTAGTGAACTGGAACGAGAGAAAGACAGTGAGAGAGAGACAGACAGGTTCAGTGTCTAAGCAATGTTAAGCTCAAGTGTCCTCTGAAGACTGTCTCTCTCTCTCTGTCTTCTTTGTACATTGTCTCTCTCTCTCTCTCTCGCTCTCTCTCTCTCTCTGTCTTCGTCGTACATTGTGTCACCAGCTTTGTGACTCACATTTTGTTCCATCTTTCATCATAAGCCTTTAGTTTTTAAGACAGTGTGTCAAGTTAAAAATAGTTCAACTTGCAAAACACATCTCCATATCCCTACATTCTGTTCTATTCCACTGCACTCCATCCAACTATTTTTGAACACAAGAACATGAGCTGTTTGAACGCACACCAGGAAAGGCATCAGATCAGGGTCAGGGGAACCCAAAACCAGCCTAAATATTCACAGTTTTCCTAAGATCAAACAGTCGACTGATCATTCAGGCAAACTAACTAGCGGTTTTGAAAATGTGTAGTTTTGCATGTATAACTAGAATCTATGAATATTTGAATCTATAAAACAATTTATGCAGTTTTGAAACTAAGAATCTTTCAATCTTTGAAATCTTAAAATCTAAGAATATTTGAAACTGCAAATCTTTAGAATCTATTTTAATCTTTGAATCTATGCTGAATTTATGAATCTTCAGAACCTTTAGAATGTTTAGAATCTGTCAATCTATAAAGCTTTAAAATAAAATATTTAAATATTTAGAATCTTTGAAACTGAATATTTTCATCTTTGGAATCGTAAAATTTGAAATCTTAAAACTATGAATCCCTAGAATCATTGAATCCATGAAGCTTTAGAATCATTAGAATTTTTTGATTTTTTGATTTTGGACATTAGAATCTGTGAATCTATTTGATTGATATTTGATCAAACCTTTAGAATTTTAACTCTTTACACGCCAGTGTTTAAAAAAAAAAAAAAAAAAAAAAAAAAGGATTAGATCAGAATTCAGAACATCTGGATCATATTCAGAAAGAATGATCAAAACATAGATGGAGTAGATTGAGTCCATCAATATCCCCAAAGCTTGCTCGGTCCTGTTTATTTTACATATACATCTTATATGCTATTGCTTGTTTCTGCTTCTTTTGCCTGTGTTTTGATCCAGAGATTCAGTACTCTTTCAGAAGATCCGTAATAGCGCCCCCTACCGTATAACAGTGAAAACATGGAAAGCCGGACAATGTAGTCAATGGCGGGGAGGCGTTGTCTCCTAAATAACGTAAAATACTGTCAATTACCGAAAAGAGTTAAAAAACTGGAATATTACAATGAATGATTCTAAGATTCTGAAGTTTTTTTAGATTCTACAGATTCTTAAAAGAGCCTTTAGAATCATTAGAATCTCAGAGCAGGGGAATGGAGCAGTACTGTACATCTGTGCTCTAGAAAGCTCTACTTGACTGAAACAAGACAGTAACAAGAAAGAGACAGAATGATTCGTTGTCATTCCAGTTACTCTTCATCCTCTTGTCTGAGTCAATGTTAAGCTCAAGTGTCCCGCTTGACCCAGTCTTTCTCTCTCAATGAATCTGTCTCTCGCTCTCTCTCCATACACATATCTCTCTCCCTCTCTCCTTAAATCTGCCTTCTTTTCATTTCTCCTCGACTCTTTTTGTCATACATTGAATCTCCAGAGCTTAATAAGGTGACTGGGTCTGAACAATAGAATGGAAGATAGATAGAAGGAACGCGAGTTCACAGTCAGCCACATTCATCCTCAAAACAATTTTCCAAGACAAGACACAACATTACAGTAAATATGAGAAAGTTCCAGACCAAAGCACTGCCTGACACAACAGAAAAATGTACCGCAGGCAGCAGAAACATTCTGGCAACATCTCTGTGGTTGAACGATATGGGTTTCTTTAATGGATATTGCTAATGTCAAAATGAAGAAATGTTTGTTACCAATTTCACTATCGTTAATTTTCAGGATACTCAATGTGAATTTGGCTCTCATGCAGATTTGTTGCAGGGATTCTGAATGCAGTCAATTTGCCCTTCGCAAAGACCCGCCCCCTTAGTTACTGTCGCTATGTCCGACAAGCTACGCCGCTCTCATGTTCTCACACAGTGAGAAATACATCGCGGAGCAGACAGGACACTGACAGACAGGATAGACCAGGTTACTTTTCGGTTACTTTTGATATTAAACATATTAAACAAAGTCTCACCTTTCAAATTTGGTCATTTTTAAAAAGAAATTTACACAATAAATTCCGTTTTGTGGCTCTTTAATGTGTATGACAGATCGCTGTAGAGCCTCAGTTGAAGCTGCTCGTGATTCAATCATCTCTTCCTTCTAGTTCATTTATAGCATCAAATAAACATGAATGAACATAAGAAGGAATGTTGTTTTAACCGCGGAAAGGCGTCAGTACACGTTTTTCAAGTTCAAATCCTCCCATGTTAATCAACTATCTCTCCTGACTGCTTTGTCGGACAAAATGGCGGATGGCGAAGTATGATTGGTCAGATTACCTGTCAATCAAGCTCCACATGAAGGGTCAATTGAGTCATGTGTAGGTCTAACCTAACTCAAATCTCCTTGCTTGAACCCTGCCAGGGCACAGATGTGCTGTTCATTCAGTAGATTTCCGCTCGGCAAACGGCAGCAATTAAACCCAGAAGTGGCACATGGGGAGAAGAGAGGGGAAGATCAACTGCGAGAAGAGAGCGAGGTGACCTGGCGTTCTTGCAACACAATGAGTTTAACGCACAAGCTCACGAACCACTACAATTTAATCTCTTGCAGGATTAGTTTGACTGCCCTGCATGTAATTGAAAAGTTGAGAGTCCGACAGGACAGAATTTAGCATCTGCTGACATCTAATTGACTGACTAAATATAACAACACACTTGGAAACAGATAGAAGATAAATTCAATGTTTGAAACTATGAATCTTTGAATCTCTTATGAATCCTTATGAATCTTTGAATCTCTTATGAATCCATAGAATATTAAATCTTTCAATCTTTGGAATCTTAAAATCTCTAAATTTTTGAAACTATGAATCTTACATTCTGTTATTACAATCAACAAATCTTTCAATCTTTAGAGTGACATTTATTGAGAATTTGGCTCTCATGCGAATTTGCTTCAGGGATTGACTGGCTGAATAAAAAAACACACTTGGAAACAGATAGAAGAAGGGAAACTGTGATACAAGAATTTGTAGAAGGTGCAATGTCCAAAAAAAAAAAGGTTTCATCACTTACCCACTGCAGGAGCATCATACTCTTCGCCTAGCAGTATTTCTGGGGCGGAATATGCTAGTGAACCACAGCTGGTCATCAACATTGTCCCAGGCTTAAAATGGTTACTGAAGCCAAAATCTGTTAACTTCACGGTCCCTTGCTGCCTGAAGAACACCACATTCTCCGGCTTCAGATCTCTGTGGACAACATGCAGACGATGGCAGTAGGCTATCGCTCGTACAATCTGTGCAAAGTGCACTTTCGCCGTGACTTCGGCCACCCCGCCTTCGTGACGCAAGATGTAATCGTACATGTCGCCTCCGTCGCCCAGCTCTAGAATGAGGTAGAGCTTGGTCTGTGTATCGATGACTTCATACAGTCGCACTACATTGGGGTGCTGGACGAGTTTCATGCAACGGACTTCTTGTAGCAAGTGGCCAGTTGCTAAATCGTCAAGCTTGGTCTTGTCAATGACTTTGACTGCTACTAGTTGGCCCGTGAATACATGACGGGCTAGTTTGACCACGGCGAAATGACCTTTGCCCAGTGTGCGGTCTAGATCGTATAGGCCGGCTATCTTGCCCTCGTAACCGCTTTTGGTGGCAGACATTTTGGATCAAGCAGTGGAGGTACAGTTGCAGGGCTGGATTCTTTTACGTAAGGGAGCTGAAGGAAACTGTGACTCTACTGAGACATCACCTGTGGAAACACAAAAGAGAGAAAATGACAGTGAGGAAATGACACAAAAACAGCGGACCCCCTGAATATAATTGTTATAATGAATTTTATCTCATGGCAACCCTGGCAACCATCCACAACATTCAAGCAACTGCATAGCAATTCCCTGGCAACCATCCACAGCACTCTAGCAACATACCAGCAACCACATACCAAACAAGTGTGTCAGTAACCATACAGCAACATACTAGTTACCACCCAATGAACTGTAGCAACTGCATAGCAACATGCCATAAACCAATCAGAACATGCTAGCAAGAGCAATGGCCTTAGAACCATTCATAACTTTAGCAATCTAATAGCAAAACCCTAGCAACAACAAAGCAACGTGCCGAAAGCCACTCAAAATACCTTAGTAACAGCCTAGCAACCATAGCAGTGTTAGTAATCATTCAGCAACTCCTTAGAAACCATCTATAATATCCTAGCAACCACGTAGTAACATGTCATCAACCAATCACAAATCATTGGCAACAGCAGAGCAACACCATTGCAGCCATTCATAATTTGAGCCATCGCATAGTAACACCCTTGCAACCCCATAGCATCATGCCAAAAGTCAATCATAACACCCTTTAAACCAATATCCTAGCAAGTAGCAACCAATCTGAACACCTTAGCTACAGCATAGCAACAGCCTGGCAACCACCCATGACATCCTAGGAACCACATAGCAATGAGCCAACAACCATTTAGAACAATCTAGCAGCTGCACAGAACTTTAAAAGGTTCTTCTGTGGCAACAGACTGAAAAACCCTTTTAGGAATCGTTAAGTGCAGGGATATAGTGCTCTTTGTGTTGAAATAGACAGTGCTGCAAATAGAGGCAAACTCCACTTGACTTGCACATTCACAGAGCAAGGTGAGTGTGTGGAGAGAGTACAGGGTGAGCCGTCTAACAGATTTATATACTGTGCTCAAGAGAAGAGAAGCACTGTTGGTATTTGCCTGCATGAATGCCAGACACTGATCTTAAAATGTTTCGAAGAAAAAAACAATTGACTAATTAACCAATTATCTCATAAACAAACAATTATTATACCCAGACAGATGCTACGTTGTAGTACAGCAGTTACTTAGCAACAGTAGTTACTATTACGAAGAACTCAAACAAATCCACCCAGTTACTTAACAGAGAACTACTCTATTATCAAACTGATAGGGAGTGACAATAATGACATGTTCGAGCACGAATATGGCTGTCTATTACAAATTCAGCCATACCTAGAGGTGACATCATAATGCATGCTAAGACAAAACCCATTCAATAGTGCAATTCTATAGGAAGTGATATTGATTTCAATCCCTATGGTATTACACACATCTTTTCTTTTGTAATAACATTGTATCACGTAGTTGCATGACATATGTGATTAAGAAAACTTATTTCAAACATTATGTGTACACGAAAACTCGGAGATTAGTTAAGACTCAAGCAAAACCAAACAAAACAAAAACAAAACAACAAACAAAACAAACAATGTCCTTAAAAGACACATAAAACAAAACAAAAACCTTCCCAAAAAGACAGACAAACCCAAACAAAAACAAAACAAACAACAATCCCAAAAAGAAATATAAAACAAAACTAAAACAAAACAAACAACTGTCTCAAAAAGACACACACAACAAATATCAAAACAAAACAAACAACTGTCTCAAAAAGACACACACAACAAATATCAAAACAAAACAAACAACTGTCTCAAAAAGACACACACAACAAATATCAAAACAAAACAAACAACTGTCTCAAAAAGACACACACAACAAATATCAAAACAAAACAAACAAATGCCCCAAAAAGACACACAGCACCTCAAACAAATAAAAATTAAATAAACAAAACCAAAACACAAAAACAAACAACCCCTAAAAAGACACACAACAGCACTAAAAAATAAATAAAAAAAATAATAAAATAAAATACAATTTACAGTATCTCACAGAGAAATAATTGAGGGAACCCAGATAAAACTTATAAATATGCTCTGATGGAGGGGATACAAAGAGATAAGTGGAAAAAGAGGGGAGTGCGAGGAGAAAAGTGTTTTGGGACGTCAGAGGAGTCCGATGAAATGGGTGTAGCACAAATGGTGTAGATCAATACCTGTAATGTGATATCATTATTAGTGTGCGTGTGTATCTGGTTTGATGAAAGGAGCTAAATATTTAATGACCAATGATAGAGGTTGAAAAGGACACTAATGCAATGATGCCCATATAAGACACCTGTGTAAAAACTACAAATGCACATAAAATTACTAAAACTAATTCTAACACATGAAAATGTTATTATTCAGCAATGATATATATTTATATGTCAAGTATGCAATTATATACACTCATACACATTGTATTCGGGTATCTGAATGATATGTTAGAAAAAGGGAGAATTCAATCTCCATTTACTTTCAATGTATGCAAAAGAGCAGTGTGAACATTCTCCATAAAATGATATTTTGCGTTCCCCAAATGAAAAGTGAGCTATTCCTTTAACAGAAGAGAATCAGCTTCTTACACACTGGAGAGCACAACTTTGATGTTTTGTTGCCTTTTGTGAGATGTACGGTGAGACCGAAAGAGAAACAAAGCCAGATGACAAATGAAAGTGCAAAAACAGAGCACAAGGATGTAACAAAGACTGGGTGGCCTCCATATTGAGGAAGGATAGGGCTGTCCACCCTTTCCATGTTCAGAATCAGCTATATAATTTACAAAGCATGGCAGTATTTCCTACAGGGAGCACAAATGGTGCTTCCTCCTGATAGCGCTCAGGTAGACACCCAGCATCCGCAATTTGGGACGACTCTCAGTTACACAAGACTCACACATGATAACACGCGCAGGCATGGCACTTCCTCGACTTCCTGCAAACGAGGAACTCACGTCAAGGAGAAGGGAAGCAGGATCAGCAAGCTCAGCGTTTCTGCGAGAAAATGTCCGCTGCCTGAACGAGAGATGCTGGGGTCTTTTGTCACCCGCTGCATAAGATTCAGAAGGAAAACAGACCCGACTCATTTGTATACTGATACGGAACACACAAACCCGTACGCGCGGCTGTCAGAAGGCACCAGGGGAGAGGTGTGAAAGGATGAGTCATCCTGCTCTCTCTTTTAAAGAAGGGAGGGCTGATGGACGAGCGAAGTGAAGAATTGTGAAAGAGATGCAGAGTTGGGGAGAATATAATGGGATTTCCTTTAGATATGATCTCATCGCCCCATGTTCCCATCATGCAATATTCATGTTGGTGAGGTCAGCGTGGTGCAGTGGGAGCTTGCGTGCCTGCTGTGCGAAGTGCATTAACGTGTAGACTCAAACACACACAGTCAAACATTTAAACCACTGCTCTATCGGTAAAATTCATAACCAACATGCACATATTCCAACTGTTGGTCTCATTCGCTAAGTATGCGTACACACATTTGTGCGAGAAACCAGCATACAAACATCAATACTAAAAATTACTCTAAATTTACGGGAAAAAATTAAACCACGTACGTAAAAAAAAAAAAAAAAAATCATATGTAACCACATACTCTGGGTGGCCTTAGAATCATGTTAAGATAAATTGTTTGGTATGTAGATATTTAGAGATCTTTCAAGAGCGCCAAATGTTTGCTGAAAGTGACGAAAGGCTGTAAAGGATAAGGTGGAAAAGTTGTGTGAAAAGCTATTATATGAAGATGGTTTTGGTGTGTTTTATGCAAACTATAAACCTTGTGCACGCGGTGGGTCAATTAGAACACTCCAAATTCATTAACAATAGAATGAGGTTAAGAATAAATTTCATGCGCATTTTGGGTGAACTATCCCTTTAAGCCCTTGTGTTTTTCCACTGACTTAAAATTATTTATATAATATAATTATTATATAATTATGAAAAATATTTATAAAAAATTACATACTTTACCCAGTATTTGTGTGCAGAGAGTTGATATGCTTAAACTATCACAAGTTTAGTTCTGCAATATGCTAATGGAAAACTCAATTGCAATTAATTGCTTTTCATACTACCTAGAACATTACAAATTCATCACTTACGAGGTTGCACGACAAATATGATGCTATCTTATAAGGTAGCTGCCTATGTAGACAGTGAGGTAGCTTTTTATTACTTTTCTATTTCTTTCCACTTGGCTATAAATTTGAAAATTAAACCTGAAAATTAACCCACATTGTCTCCTTTGTATATATCCAGTGACAAGAAGTTAGTCTGTCAACATTGAGCGCAAATCTGCTGTGCGACATGACACGATCAGTCACTCTGAGGAAATTTGGTTTCTACAATGTTGGCGAAACTTGATCTAGGTGACCTGCACTCCCCTCTTGTCCCGATTCCCTCAGGTCTGCCTTTTAATGGAGCTGATGTGTCTTAAGACACTAATGTGATAACACTTGACACACATATGCACACTTCTCCTTTTCAATCTGAGGCACAAAAGATGTGATCACTGTGAAACCCACAAACTTGGTAGTTTGCCAGCACAACACTTGCACATATGCTCACACACATGCACACAAACAAACACTGCTGAGTCTAGGACTATGGCTGCAAGCTATATATACTCACACTCAAGTATCTACAGTGATGCAGAACATACAAGACCATATATATATGTATGTATGTATGTATGTATATATATATATATATATATATATATAGGCCTATATATACTGTATATATCAGATAGACATCAGTCTAATGACTTTAGCCAGCATCCTTTGCATCGCATTGCTAAGAATCTCACTAAGTATTCAGTTTAATTGCCATCAAAACCTGTCAGTTCAACAATAATAACTGCTTCTAAATGCTTCTGTTGTGTTCATCTGTTTGCATTGTCACAGGATTCCAGCACTTATGGAACAATGCATTTTGACTTTGAACCTGCACAGAGCAATATGTTGTTATTTAAATATCTAATAATAAAATAAAATATATAATATAATAAAGCATTGTCACCCTCAATTTCTCTGTCCTTCTCTCTGTCTTTTTGCCTTGTTTTCTTTCTCTTACTTGTGTGTCCTTCTGTTAGATGCCCCTGAATGTCTCCAGGCCTAGGATAACAAAGAGCGGACTAGAGGATAGGGTGACTGCCATATAGTGTGTGTGTGGACTAGAGGATAGGGTGACTGCCATAGTGTGTGTGTGTGTGTGTGGAGGAGAGAACCGAAATGCAGGCCAGCACAATGCCTCCGACCTAGTGTTTGTCTGCAAACCACATCTCTAAGTCACCTTTAATAATTTAGTCTTTCTAATAGCAACTAGATAATAACCTGTCAACTACATAAAACGGCACGGATACATCAATAGTACATAAGATCAATAAAATCATCATTATTAACTATAACACAAACAATAACACCAAACTATTACACTCTGACAGGCTCTCAATGATCCCAAATTAAACTCAATGGAATTAAACCCTGCATATATGTCCCATAGGCCTATATCAATCCTCACGGGCGATTTCAGCATTCAATTCCACAAATAGTTAAATATACAAAACGCATTTGTCTTCTATAATAACTTACCATATAAAGTGGCAGGCAGCGTTTCATGCGTCTATGTAAACGATCATCCGTTGGAAATACTCTCAGCTTCCCCTTGTGTATATTTCTGGAGGCTAAACAAAATATTCGCTTCCCAATATCTTCACACGTCTGCTCGCTGTTGTTTTGATCAATAAATGATGCCCACTGTCCGACCAGGACGAGGCATGTGTGGTGGTGGACGAGGCATGTAGTGGTGCGCGCGTCGCTCCGCAGTGCTCGCGCTCACTTCTGCTCTAGCGCTCGAGCGCTCTACCTCCTCTGACGTCAATGCATTCCAGCTTACCGGACATGAGTGAGTGAGGGCGAGAGAGTTGACTAGGCAGGGCCATATGAAATGTTTCTTAAGTCTCAAGAACACTATTATGCAACTGGCTATAATTAGGTGAAGGGACTGAATGGAACAACATCACTCGGACTGACATTCCGCTCATTTTGGTCACTTTAATGCGACAGTGTGCAAATAAGCTGACTCACTTGTGCAATCTGAACATTGTTGCAAGGTCTGTAATGAGCATATAGGATACAGGCATATGACGAGAGCAATAAGAATTGAAAATAGTTTCTGTTAGACTTGCAATAGAAAAAACATGCTGCTGCAAGTTTGCTATTAAAAAGTTCAATGTTTCTATACCAACCTATTCTGTATGAGCAATTGAAATCTGTTTGTTATTAACTGATAGTAACACTTGCTACAATGGAAGGCTGGAACTGCCTCTCCACATCTGGGGTTAATAATAAGATAGACACGGTGCACAATGTAATCCAAACACATATTATTATATTAATTAAACAACATAAATTAATAGGCTATAGATGATTACTAAATTAAGAAGAATTTATTTAACTACATTACCATTTTAAAAGTTTAGGGATCAGCAAGTAATCTCAGTATTTAAAAAAAATAATAATAATAGTTTTACACAGCAAGGATGCATTACATTGATCAAAATACATTTATAATGTTACAAAAGACTTCTATTTCAAATAAATTCTGTTCTTTTGAACTCCGTTCATTAATTCATTAATGAATTCTGAAAAAAGTACTGTTTCTAAAAAAATATTTTTTAACATTGATAATAATCAGAACTGTTTCGCGAGCAGCAAATCAGCATATTAGAATGATTTCTGAAGGATCATGTGATACTTAAGACTGGAGTAATGATGCTGAAAATTCAGCGTTGATCACAGGAATAAATTACATTGTAAAATATAAGTAAAACAGAAAACAGTTATTTCAATTGTAACCATATTTCCCAATATAAGCTTTACTGTATTTCTAGGATTTTCTATTTCTTTACTATATATTATGATCAAATAAATGCAGCCTTGGTGAGCATAAAAACTTCTTTCAAAAACATTAAAATATATATATTTTCAGTGCATTTAAACAAAATCTAAACCCACGTCTACATACTCTTTACTTAAAAAGAACAAAATAAAAAAATCATAATTAAAAAGAATACTCTAATAAACGTTTTTATTGTAACTTTTTTATGTAACCTAATATTTCCCATAATAAAAAATAAGTGAATACAAATGTTTGAATAAGGCAAATTAATAGCCTACCTTTTACTTATATTTACTTTATATTTAATTTAAAGTTTTTTTTGTGCTACATTTAGTAAGGTAACTCATACTTTAAAATGAGTAACATTTTTGAGTAATAGATTTATGGAGCTTTACGGAAAACTCATCAGGTCAATATGTTTGCATTGTGCACCACCCCAAAGTACATTGTGATACAACAGAAGCGTAAAGCTTCAATAACAGCTGTTGAACAGGTTTTCATGAGGTCAGAGGAGCATATTAAAAGATTCTGAAGGGGAAATCAATGGTTAATTTGGAAATAACTACTATTATTTTAACATCATTGGGATGTCTGGGATGCCACACTTCTCAACAGACCGTGAGTGTTAATAGTGGTGAATGTACAAGTCGGAACAGAGGACATTCTTAAGATTCCAGAACACTAGAGGAACTGATCAAGATTCCGTGCACTCACTTCCTCTATACGCTGGAACTGTGAGGTTGACTGACTAAATCTGACATCCTCAAAACACTAGAGTCAAGGAGACCCTGACGTCATCAAAACACCAAATTTGAAATGCCTTTGTCACAAAAGATTCATTTAAACAATCTGACAGTCACACACTTTTACACAATGACTAGCACAAGCACCTCCATTAACACAGCTTACCCTAATTTTAGATCATATAAAACTACTTGCATTTTTCATCTCTATTAACTACGTCAAGAGAACAAGCGCTGGTCAGACCACATCCATGGGGGTTTTATTAAAAACAGGTTTGACGATTATCAAGTTTGAAGTTCTTTGTAATGAGTGTGTGCTTTCATCCGTGTTAGTCAACACAGGCACAATGTAACTATTTTAGAGGAGAGAAAGACAGACTCTCCCCATGGGGAACAAATGACGTTCGTACATGGCGGAGAACATGGTTTCTATGGGAACCGATGCCGTAACTTGTCAGCTGGATCTACGCAGGTTGCAAAGCCCACCGGATCTTCATCTAGACTTGCATATGAGGGTGTATTAATATGTAAATTCAAACGCATGCTGAGAAAATAATAAAGGTCAGCTCAGCTGAACAGATTTAGTTCAACACAACTCACAGTACCTCAGGGGCATTTCTGCATTGAGATATAAGCACAATTTCATCATCTGGATATAATTATGGATTTATATTAACTGTCAAAATGCGGGTTTGAACAATGACAATCCCATGTGGTCTATTTTTACTCATTTTATTCCATAAACGAAGTCTAATTTAAAAACTAATAGTTTTCCTAAAATTTTGGGACATGTTTTTAATTTTGACAAGTTTATGAAATGGTAGGCTACATCAGAGAATTAATATAATGGAAGACCAAACTGTTTAAACTATTTTAGAAAAGGTAGTATCGAAATATAGACGTAAATTATGAGAAATTCGTACAAATTATTTATCATATCTATATTAAATTCTTTCACAGGTTAAAGGCATTTTTCAAAGACAAGTGGGTCCATGCTGATGTCTGTTGAATTGCCAAAACAGAGGACTGTCTGTGTGATGTAATATTGCCACCTTGTGGCTTGCTTTCTAATAACTATGCCTACTTTTAAAGGGATAGTTCACCCAAGCATGTTTCCCCCCATCATTTACTTACCCTCAAGTTGTTCCAAACCTGTATGAGTTTCTTTCTTCTGTTTAAAACAAAATATATTTTTAAGAATGACAAATGTTTCATTTTTGGGTGAACTATCCCTTTAAAACGTCATCGTTTTAGTACTCTTCCCTTGGAAGTTATCATGCCTGAAAGCATACCGAGACTAGAAAATAGACTTACGATGATAACGTTTAATTTATGATTAATTACGTAAAGCAGGTGTTACTTACGGTGCACTCAAGTAACGTGGGAAATGTCGTATGGATTTGAACGCATATCGAACGCCCCCAAGTCGTACGAAAGTCGTAAATATTAAAACTGAAGTTGTAATAATCGGTCAGAGGAGCTCAAGTAAAAATCAGATTGAGCTTGCTCGCTGTTTTCCCGAATATTAAGCAGGTAGTAAGACATTTGGGTGTTTCTTTTGATTCCAATTTAAATGTTTCATTTCATTTCAAGAAGTTGGTTCAGTCTTGTTTTTATCAATTAAGAAACATTTCCAAGGTAATGCGTTTTTTTATTGATACAGAGAAACACATCACGCTTTTATTTCTTCCCGCCTTCATTGTTCTCTGTAACCATCGCAAAATATGATAGCATTGAAACAATATAATATGTAACGATATAGTTTACGGTTGCTTCGTAAATTAATTACAAAAATAAAAAAGCAAAACATTCACTGATGCACTTCATGTCTGTCTTCTATATATTTTTTTAAGATTTGATGTTAAAAAAAAACCTTGCTGTATGTTTATGTTGTTAAGAGATGGTACACCACCATTGCTCCGAGGAAAGTGACTTGATCTGACGTTGTAAACAAATTCACCCAGACAAGCTTATTAACATTCATAAATATTCTGTCTTTCAGCAAATCACATAAATCTACTGGGTGAAGGTCGCGCTTTATTCAAAGCCCAATCTCCAGGGCGGGGCTTGAGGTTCAGATGAGGCGTGACGCAATTACGCTGATCCGGAAGAATATTTACATATACAATCTTAACTGACGTTATGCATAAAAGCTTGGTTATTTCAGAATCAGCACGGATTTTGAAAGAAGTAGAAATGAACTCGTTTAGACAAGCCCTACGCTTAATTTCCCCACGGCTGCCGTTTACTTACGGGAGGTGCAGGAGATATTCTGCTAAAGTAAGCGCTGGCATAATTCCTGTTCACTATTAAATTCTAATAAATAATAGTCTGTTTAGGCAGATAATAAAGCTCGAAATTATATAAAAATACAAATATTTCCCCCACAAGTTATATAACGAATTAAATTAAATGTATAAACATTAGGCTACAATAAAATGTATAATAATAATAATTATTAACGTACCTGTCACCATAGAGTAATTCAGGTAAACGGTCAGTGTATTTTTCTTGTTTTGTTAATATTAGACTGGAGCCGTCGAGCGGGCCATCACATCGTTTCGCTCGGTTAGCGGGGATGAAGGCGTGTCTGTGGGGTCAGCTGTCAGAGAACAGCACGGCAGGGATGAGTCCGTGCACAGGTAAGCTTTCACTGCCATACCTGAGTGACTGCCACCTGCAATTAAATGTTATGCAAACTGTGCAGCAGTTGGTCCACCCTCAAATACAAATAAACCAACTGTAGCGTCCGAGTTAATGATTTAAAGTAGTAAAGCGACATATTCACTAAACAGTCGTGTGGGTCCGTTCAGCATGCAACTTTATTTCCTCCTTTTCTCTTAAACCCAGACATAAATAATCATCTACAGCGTGGATCCACAGGCATAATAAATCAATCTTCAGTAAGTTTTTGAAAGACATCTCTTATGCTCCTCAAGCCTGCATTTATTTGATAAAAAATAAAGAAAAAAGAAAAAAATATTATTACAATTTAAAATAATGGTTTTCTATTTTAATATACTTTTAAAATATAATTTATTTCTGTGATGCAAAGCTGAATTTTCATCAGCCATTACTCCAGTGTCATATGCTCCTTGAGAAATCATTCTAATATGATGATTTATTATCTATGTTGGAAATTATTGTAAAATAGAAATCCTTTGTTAGAATATACACTACCTTCCAAAAGTTTTTTTTAAAAAGAAGAAAAAAAGAAATTAATACTTTTATTTAGCAAAGATGTGTTGCTTAAAAGTGATTGTTTGAAAAGTGAAGTAAAGATTTATATCTATATATATATTTAGAAAATATTTATATTTTGAATAAATGCTGTTCTTTTTAACTTTCTGTTCATCAATGAATCCTGAAAAAGGTATCACTGGTTCCAAAAAAATATTAAGCAGCACAACTGTTTACAACATTGATAATAACCGAGTATCAAATCATGGATGTGTCTCAATATGGAAGATCGGATGCTTCATACTTCCGTTTCATTGCAAAATTAAATAAACATCAAAACTTAGTATACAAATTATATAACATTTTAAATTTATTTGCATATTACTTGGTATTTACATATTTCTTTTTTTTTTCTTGCCATGTCAGATGTCTACCACCAGATGTGGTAGTGTTTCCTCGGTCTGTAGATGAAGTCAGTGCTCTTGCCAAAATTTGTCACCACCACCAACTACCCATCATCCCATTTGGTACAGGGACAGGCCTGGAGGGAGGTGTTGGTGCTCTGCAGGTTGGTCCAGTAGAGAAGAGACAGAAGAAGAGTTTGTGACAGGACAAGTTTTAGACTTCAAATCTAACCTTCAAAAAAGGAAAAGTATTTAATTCTGTCCTTATCTTTTAGCTATTTTGATAAATTTTCTTAAGTACACATCTATTAATGTTTATAAAAAAAAAGTTTAGAACTGTATGTGTTTGTTAGGGTGGGGTGTGTTTCAGTCTGAGAAAAATGGACCAGGTCCTTGATCTTCACCAAGAGGATTTTGACGTGACGGTGGAGCCAGGTGTGACGCGCAAAGGCCTCAATTCATACCTGCGTGACACTGGCCTCTGGTTTCCTGTTGGTCTGTTAAATTCTTCTGTATTATAAATACAAAGTAGATCACATAAATAACATAAATTTTATGTCTGAATACACAGATTAATTTAAGCCTAAAGGCCTGTTTACACCAAGAACAATAACTATAGCAATGTCTATAATTGCATCTGTAACAGAGGCCAGCTAGTAAGAGTTGTGTGAGTAAACCTCACTCCCCTGATCTCAAGAGGCGCTCTAGAGACTGCGGTCTTTAGCCTCCTTATTAGAGCGCCCACCTACCACGCCGGAGACCCGGGTTTGAGGTGTAAGGCCCGCCCAAACGGTCCAACGACAGTTTCCGATAAGCGGGTGAAGGTTTCTGTGTGTCCCTGTCTTTTCAGTGTGGCAAAGTAATTTAATTCCCTCTTTATTTCATCTGACTCCAAAAATGAAAATGGTTTTAAATGATGTTTGAAGATCCTTAAATTTAGGTGAATGTTTGATTATTCTATTAAACTCTTAATTTTATATTACAATAGTTCATCCGGATTCCTATAACACTTTGAGTCTCTCACCGGCTGGGTATACGATCTCATAACCACATGCTTGTCAGTCTCGGTCATTAGACAGAGGCTATTGACTAATAGTCTAGACGGCCGCACTCTACTTGCTCATTTTAGAATATATTATTTAGCCCCCATAGATCTAAACACACTCAATTAATGTTAGACAATATTACACTTAAAGTCTATATTACACATGCACTTAGAATAATACTATACAATAATTAGAGGTTGTGGCTCACCTCTATTTAGATTGGTCTAACAACACTGTTGTTCTAAACGGAAAAGCGGTTTTTAGCCTCTACAGTCTAAGTAAACCATATAGTCTTGTGGGTGAATTTCAGATGATCTCAGCATGAGAGAGAGAAGAGATGGGGGGAAAAGGGGTGGAGGGAAAGTTCTTCCAGTTTCTCCAGTCTTACAGAGGCTCACGTAGAGCGGGGTGAGTGGGACCTGAGGTTACACATCCACACCAACAAACAATATTGTTCTCTTTATTATAAGCGAGCGCTGCAGTTTTTGTTGCCTGCCGCATTAGAAGCTCAAGCAGGATGGATTCTGATTGGCTGCCAACCTTCATCATCTGAAAAAAATCACCTAATTCCTGATATTCCTATATCGTTATTATTATAGTTGTGATGTGGACTTCCTTTTTCTCATGGAATTGGGATTATTACTGTGTGTAGTTATTGTTATATTTATCGTCCTTGGTGCGAACGGGCCTTAATTTAAATTTTAACTTGTTTTTTTTTTTGTGTTATTTGTTTGGAAATGATTAATGGTTAAGGAATATATTTCCACAGATCCAGGTGCCGACGCATCTCTCTGCGGCATGGCTGCAACTAGCGCATCAGGCACAAACGCCGTCCGTTATGGCACAATGCGCGAGAACGTCCTGAACCTGGAGGTGGTTCTAGCAGATGGAGCAGTCCTCCACACAGCAGGCAGGGGACGTCGTCCAAGGTATGACTGCAAACTCGAAGCATCTTTCGAGTTGAACTAAACCTATTGTTGTCTACACTTGATGGACTTTCACAAAGCAATGCCTTTTTTTAGAAAGACAGCTGCTGGTTACAACTTGACAAACCTTTTTGTTGGCTCGGAGGGAACTTTGGGTATCATTACCAAAGCCACAGTTCGATTGTATGGTATTCCTGAAAGTATGGTGTCAGCTGTCTGCTCCTTTCCATCCGTCCAATCAGCGGTGGACAGCACCGTTCAGATTCTGCAAGCTGGAGTGCCTATTGCCCGCATAGGTGAGTAAAGGTTAAAGCAAAACGGTCACAATGTGCTTGGTGTGTTGCCGCAATTGGCATTAACGTAACAAAAGAACAGTTGGTCTCTTGTGTTGTATTCTTGTAAAATCACACTGTAGCACCCGAAACTACATGCATGCCTAGCTGTGTGATTTAGTCCAGAACTCTATTCATTTCATTTTAATCTATTCATTAAAGGCTCTTGCAATAACATAAACATTAATTCAGAAGGAAACACCGTCCTTATACATGGTCAACACCGAGCGCAGTCAAGGGTTTAATGAATTGCTTGGTTCTCAGAACCACAAAATGTTTCTTCTTTTGCAGTCCACTCAGGGAAAATATTCCACCAGTAGCTCCATCCAATTTATGAGTAATCAGGCATGACCGGTCTCTTAGATTTTTAAACCGAGGCTGCAGTGAGGCATACATTTTTTTTTAACCCTGGACATTCTACCCACAAAGGCCTCACACAACTTAATTGGTGCTGATATGTTTCGTTCGCAGAGTTCTTGGATGACGTGATGATAAACGCCTGCAATCTCTTCAACAACCTGTCCTATGCCGTAACGCCCACTCTCTTCCTGGAGTTCCATGGGAGCTCCAAGAGCATGGAAGAGCAAGTGTCCATCACAGGTATTTGCAGATAAAACCAAAAAATAAATGTGTACAAAAACTGTATTTTACAAATGCAAACCAATGCCATTTAGAGGGTGTTTAGTGTGCACTAGGTGAGCTTTGGTTATAGTACACTAGGTAGTGATAGTAGCCTTGCCTATGGCTAAGGAATATGCCTACTTGCATACTATATAGTAGGCAAAAAACAGTATGTGAGCTGAGTAGTATGTCCGAATTCGTAGTTTTCATAAAACAGTAAGCGAAAAGTACCCGTATGATGTATTACTTCTGGTAAGATACTGAAGTGCGCATACGATGGACTCTTTACTATCCCATGAGGCCACGGGAAAGGATTAGGGAATGGAAGTGAAGCCAGAGCCCTTCTAACGGAGAGCCTTGGCACTTCCTATTAGCCCCATTGTGTATCATCTTGGTTGCAGTTCCATTAGAATTCCACTGGAGGTGATCGCGGGCGAGTGCAGAATGAATGGGAGTCTATGGAGCTAGACGGCTAAATTTACATTTACATTTAGTCATTTAGCAGACGCTTTTATCCAAAGCGACTTACAACTGAGGACTAAACCAAGCGAGTCATCGTGAAGAGACAAAAACAACGCAAGAAGTGCTCAAAATACAAAGTTCAGATATTGCTCGGAGTAGCATAAGCCAGATAAGCAGGGATTTAATAAGCAAAGAATCGAAAATAGCTTTACCTACTTGACAAATAGTAAACAGAACGACAGGAGAACTGGATATTAAGAAAAAACAACTTACGCGCTCTTGTTGTTCTCACCGCGTGACTGCTTGTCCAGCAGCAATTGAGTAAATGTATCTCTTTCTCCTGCTTGTCGTTGAATAAACATAGATTTTATTGTTGATTCCGCAAGTTCAATATAGATTATAGACCAAAAGTCGAATGAACGAGTACTTATGTCCTTTCGATTTCGTACAGGTTAGGCCGTTGTTGGCCGGAACATGCTAGCATTCTGCTATTATGTGACGTCATCACATTTTTGAACGTATTTTTAGAACAGATAAGTTAACTTAAAAATGCAATTTTCAGCTGAGTGTATTATCTTAGCCCTCCCTTTTGAATGCAACTTTCAAATTACTTGACAAAAAATTACATCCTGAGAAAAGTGGCTTTCTGGGGGTGAAACCCCATAGACTCCCATTCATTCTACACTCGCCTGCGAGCGCCCCCGCATGGACAGAGACGTGTTAATGCAGCCAGTCCAGAAACCGGAAGTAACCAGACAGTGCCAATTCTCTTTCTATTTGATATTCTCTGGTGAAGCGTAGATGCCATAGGTCACATGATTATGACAACATGGCTGAAGTAATACGTCCAAATTCCATTCATACTACACACATTCATACTATATATATCATACTTTTTTTAATAGTCACAAAATAAGGCCATGGGAGAAGAGTTTCTAATGGCAGTGAAGCAACGCAACTGACACTGAACGTTCGGATTTCATTCATACTATATCGAACATACTTTTTTATATCCAGATAATATATGTGAAAGAATGTGTCATCTGCAAAAGCATTATGTTCTGTGTTTAGAGGAGATCACGCGTGATAACGGAGGGTCGGACTTTGCCTGGGCGGAAGATGAGGAGACCCGCAGCCGGCTGTGGAAAGCCCGTCATGATGCATGGTACGCCGCCCTGGCACTGAGGCCTGGATGTAAGGTGGGAACATTTACTGCATGACTTGATTCTGACGCAGACAAGTGCAGTTTATTTCCTTGTGACTTAGAATACATACTTTATACTTGAGACTGAAATAAAGACTTTTTTATCATCATGAAGCTTGAATGTTATTATACTTCGAAAAATATCGAGGTATGAATTCCTGCATAATATTTGCTTATTTTAGGATTGGAAGTATGTGTGCTAATATTATATTATAATATAGTGAATTATATACTGTACATTATATTATTAACCATAGTAGACATAACATATTATATTACAAAAATTAAAACTATAGTAATGAGTTCCAGAAGCTAAATACCTTTAGCATAAATGTAGATCAGATCAATATTGCTTTGTCCTTCCTCAAGATTGAATTTTTGTGCGATTGTGCATATTGCATTGCAAAAATAAGGACTGTTTTCAAAAAGGTTTCCCATACACTCTGCCATTGGTCAACCAAAGAGATAGCCCTGCTCCAAACTCACACCATTGGTTGAGCCACTGTTGCTGTGCTGGAGTTGGAATGCTCAAACAAACAGTTTTGAAATGGTTTGAAAGCGCCAGAGACACAGTTTAACAAAAATTAAGGAAAACCAGCCAAAAATATGGCTTAATTATAACTGTCAATGAATTTTAAGTTGGAATTGGACAACGTTTGAAAAATAACACATTTTCTTACAGGCATTCTCTACAGATTTATGTGTGCCTAAACAAAATAAGATCTAATTAGCAAAGATGTGCTAAAATAACATAATAATAATAATGATACTATAGTCTACTAAAATAATTACAATATAATTTTTTTTTTTTCTTATTCCTGTCAGTCTGTTCATACAGTACTATACATATCTATTTGCTTAAAATCATGACCTTTTCCAACAGGTTTCCCAAACATTCTGCCATAGGTCAGCCAAACCCCAAACTTAGCCAGTTGCTCTGCTGGGTTGGTCAGAATACTCTAGCAAACAGAGCAATGTTATGAAAGCACCACACAGCCACAGACATGTTTAGGGTACACTATTTGGGGGGAATAAGAGAAAATATTTGAATACATAACTCAGTACTCAACATTTTACAAAAATGTACTAATTTTCTTGCAGGCATATTCTACAGATGTCTGCGTGCCTATCTCACGACTACCTCAGATTATAGTGGAGACGAAGGAAGATCTGATCAGCAACAATCTTACTGGTAGCTTGCTTTATATGATTTTCTCATTTAGTGTTCAGAACTATTTTTTAAACTGCTGATGTAATACGGTTATGTTTTTTCTTTTTTTTCAAGGTCCTATTGCAGGTCATGTAGGTGATGGAAATTTCCATTGTTTAATGGTACTGGATCCTAATGACCTAGACGAGGTGCAAAGGGTTCACTCCTTCACTGAGAGACTGGCCAGGTACTTCTATTTAGTTCCTTTCAGCGGCGTTGATCTTCTGAGGCGGCTGAGAGGGACTGGCAGCACCTTTTGTGCCTATTCTCAGTTTTGTTTTGTGTACCAATCAATATCATGATTATTTCTCAGAATGTCTTCTGCCATTGGAGAGTGTATATTGACAATGACAGACATAGAGGTTCCAGTGTCTGGCTTTGGAAATAATAAAGGGCTACCTGCCTTCGGTCATTATGGGTAAAGTGCAGTCCCTGTCAGGTACAATGGATGTGCGGTCGGCACTGACCAGCAGCCAAAGAGAAGACAAACACTGCAATCTCATTTGGTTCAATGAAATCTGGCTGACCTGATGCGGAAGAGTTTGTCTTGATAGGAGCAAATTGAGTTGGACTTTACCTTTTTGTGAATGACAGACGTGATATTACTGTAAAAGCACAAGTTTGCAAAAACTATAGCCTTATTATCTGCCAAAGGAGTGTTCACACACTGAAAGAGCAACTCTGAGAGGAGAAGAAACATTACCGGGCTGAACTTGTGTGGAAACTTGAAGTTGAAATGGATTAGACAGCTTTACTACAGTGGAACTTGACCAGGCCTAATTAAATGAATCTGTTAACTTATCCAATACCTTCAATAACATTCTGACTCTTAAAAGAAAAGTGTGGAGTTCAATTAAAGACTGGAATATACTACACAACTTTTTAAATCTGTGCAGATCTTAAAACAGTAGGCATCACACACTTGCCGCTTTTGAAAAAAGCTACAGAGAAAAACTGGGCATCGTACGCTGAACAACTTTCAATACATTCCGAACAATCTCATACAGAAACATGCATTTGACAAATAAAAACAATGTGTTGTAAAATCGTCTTGAAATATCAAACATGTTTGATTTCCTCTGACTGGATGGAATCAAAGTCTGAAGCTAAAAAAAATCGGAGGCCGTGCCCATTATACACTTGATTTTTTGTCAAGTCTATCAACTTCAAATGGCCACGTTTTCAGACTGGCTCTGACTTTCGGAAACGAGCCTCGAAACTAGGAATCGTGTATTCCCGCATTAACTTAAGCTCAATCAACAGCTTTTTTCCCCCCATAATTTGCCTTACCTCACAAAATGATTTAGACTTCTATTCCAGCAAGAATTATGGGTAGAGTATACAATGCAATGGTGTACCTTGTAATGTCGAACAGTGTGTACAACCTGCATGAACAAGATGAGTAGGTGTTGAATTTCTGCTGCGCCAGGTAGCCCGAGACCAGTCGACATCATTCAGTTGGAGAATGTGGAGGTGGAAACACCTGTGAATCGAAACTGGACAGGACAGACAGTTCAGCTGCACAACTGATCAAGACTGCCAGATGTGCTTCTGGTTTCACCTATGACTACATTACTTCATTAATCCAGCTTCATTTAAAAACAGCATTTTAATGTTAAAACGCTCTCCATCCACATTGCACTCAATCGCCATTCCATGTATGGTCTAAAATTGCCCTCATGTTTTGGCACAGGCAATTGTGAGGAATCTTTGCAGGAATGTAATATGAAGATTGTACATTTATCGTTAGCAACACGGTGTTAGTGAATTGCACATAGCAGGCACATGCTGGTATAAACTGATATCAATAGGTACAATATGCATCACATGACTAAATGTAACCGTTCCTACTCGACCTGCTCCAAGCGGGATTCTAACCGATGTGGGAGCCGCTAATGCTCCTCTTGAGGCCAGGGGAGTGAGTTTTACGCACAGCTCTTTCTGGTCTACGTTACACTCACCCCCCTAAACCTCACTCCCATCTGGGTCACGGCACCAAATGTAACCGTTCCTACTCGACCTGCTCCGAGCAGAATTCTAACCGATGTGGGAGTTGCGAACGCTAAAGACACTCCTCTTGAGGCCAGGGGAGTGAGATTTACGCGCACAGCTCTTACTGGCCTACGTCCGTTACATAAACATGCATGCGTGGTTTTCAAATAACTCCATTTTCACAATCCACTCTACAATGCGAAAAGAGCATTTTCAAATTTATCCAGTTGGAAGAGCTCCATTTTCTCAATTTCAGATGTATCTGGATTAATGCAGACATAGTCAATTTTATTGCCGGTAACAATTACAGTGAATTAATTTATTCTCTTGTTGTCTTTTTCAATGCAGGAGGGCACTGGCGATGGATGGGACTTGTACCGGTGAACATGGGGTCGGCCAAGGAAAGCGGGCTCTGCTCAGGGAAGAGGTTGGTCCGTTGGCCATAGAGGTCATGCAGGGCCTCAAGGCCAGCCTGGACCCCAAAAACCTTATGAATCCTGGAAAAGTGTTGTAATTACCGCAAACCAACACAGAACACTAAAAATGATACTCTACACTAAACTTTCTGACCACTAGTGGTCAGGAGAATGAGGTTTGTTTTAGATTTTAGGAAAAAGAATGATTTACAAAATCTGCTTTTTCTTTGTGAAAGGTGCATATAACTCAAGCTCTCTGCATGAACATTCAGAAGTACAACATTTCTTATGTAGCATCATTTTGAAAACACATTATGAATGTACATGGCTGAATGTTCGAAGAGCCTTGAAAAATTATTATTCAGTTCTTTTATTTTGCTTTTCCATGGCAATCTGACACCATTTTGAAATATGAATTAATGTGAAATGATAGTGCCTTGACAAACTTGTGTTTAGTCTGGCCATTTCCCCTTCTACATACAGTATTAATGAATATAATTATTATTGAAATGGATATATTTCCTTATGAAAGAGATTCTATGAAGCAGAACTCAACATCTAATGAGCTAAATGTGATGCAGAAAATAAAAAGTGTTCACATAGTATGGTTTTGTCTCTTTTCTTTCTTTTAGAAAATTCAGTTTTTGGATTTATTTGACACTTTGTGTGTGCAATGGACCGATCGTTAAAAGAAAGCAACATCTGGTCTCATTTCATCTTGTTTTAATTATATGTATGATCATCATCATTATTACTCGTCCCACAGATTGCACATCAAAATCATCAGACACTTATTTGTACTTCCTAAAAACAGGCATCCGTTCATATCCCTGGAAAAAAAGAAAAGAAAAACATACAAAATAACAGACTTGAACGCAAAAATAAGAAAAGGATGGGTTTCGAGAGTGCCGAGTCACTTTCAGCAGCCCATGCTGCACAAGATAGTACTACGCTACCTGACTCTGTTTATTTGTTTGATTTGTTTTACACGGTGAGGCGAAATTGTTATCCATTGTTTTGATGGATGGTGTTTGTATGCCCTCATTTACAGGCAAAAAGCAGGAAAACAAACCTCAGAAATGCTCTACTTCTATCCAACACAAAAAGTAATAGGTTGTCAAATATTTTCTTGCAGTTATTTTTTCTACCTTTTTCATTTTACGCCTTTCGTTTTTTTAATGTTTTATTTTTTATAATTTTTTACAATTTCTGCAACATTATTTTCTAACAGTGCTTGCTGTTTACACAGTAGACGGAGGCATCCTGAAGGTTAAATATATTTCTTGTGAGGTTTCTCACAGATTTTTCAAAAATAAAAAGTAAATGCAGATCATAGAAATGATCTTGTAATAGATTCACACCAGTTTATCTGGGTTTTACAGACAGTAGTGAAGCAACATTAGCTTACCAGACGCAAGCTGGTCGGTCACATACAGAAAACATGGGAAGATGGACAGAAGCTGAAATCACACACACATACACACACACACTGAATACGTACTCAAGGCTTTTACAGGGAAATTGTCCAAATATTATGGTCAGCGCTTCATATTAACTGGCCAAAAATTGCAGATGAAACTAGGAAAATAGCTTTGAGCTTCTTATTGTTTCAGAATCCATGGGGGAAAGACATCTACTGTGAATTGTAAACATTTGAAGACAGACCTTTCTCTCGGTTTATGACCGTAAACCCCCATCCCAACACACATACTGATGTCTTGGACTTCCTCTGGCACTAACAGGAAACACAATTTACACATTTCCCCACCTGTGGACACATGATCACACACATGCACACACAGAATAAGTAAATCTACATCCACCGGCTGTCCAACACATCACTAACTAGTGAACCGGCACACAAAACTCCTCCCACGAACCAGTTATGAAACCCCGCCCCCTGCCACACCCCTTATGGCCCCTCTAATCAGCATGGTTTGACTGGTATGGCCTCTGGATTGGTTTGCAAAGGGTGTTCTACTTCCTACTTGTTTGCCCCCAGTGCCCTGCCCCTTTATCTCCGCCCCTTTTGTTGCCCCGCCCCTCTTTCCCATTTCATTCCATCTGATTACATACACGAGGAGAGAGGACCGGGTCAAAATACAGACTGAACACACGTCGACAAGCACATGGAGCATGTAGAGGGGGCAAGAAAACGAGACGTTATCCAAAGCCAGAGATCCGGTGTTGGTGGTTGCCGTGGGGGGTCCGGTTAGCAGTTTAACAATCTCTAGCACAGCGCGTAGGAGATTCTGGGATGCAAGTGGTAATGATGGTGTCGGCTGGATGAACGCTTTTATTTGGTTCAGTTTTGACACATTTCCGTTTTTGTAGGTTTGACCGAATTGGTTGGTAGATTGATTTATTTGGTTATTTTTGTGTCAGGATATCCAGGTTTAGGTCCATAAAGTGCCCTACAGTGAGAGGAAAAAGAGACAAAGAAGGAATATAAGAATTATACTGACCCCAAGGGTGTTTTCACACTTGGTCTTGGTTTATGTCAGGGGTCTAAGGAGCAGGTCTGAATGTGGTTTACTTTAAGTCAGTGGTGTGGGTAACATAACGTGTGTGTGTGTATATATATATATATATATATATATATATATATATATATATATTAGTGCTGTCAAACGATTAAAATATTTAATCGCGATTAATCGCATTAATGTCATAGTTAACTCACGATTAATCGCACATTTTTATTTATTCTAAATATCTCTTGATTTCTTTTTGTCCCATTATTTGTTCTCATTTTAATGCTCTTATCAACATGGAAAAGTGGATCGGCTTGCTTTGTGCAAATGTTTTTTTTATTGAAAACAACATTGGCATATACTGTGTTCAATTTCACACTAACATTCTCACTTGGAGCAAATAATATCTCACACAATGAAACACTGTCCATCAATAAAAGGGTGAAAGAAATACTTCCGGGGTACTGATATTGACGAGGGGGCGGAGAATTTGCATCATCGGCTGTGTGTGTGTGTGTGTGTGTGTGCTTGGCCATCAAGTGGTATTTCAGACTGGACGTGCAGCGATGTGATAGCTCAGTTCACAACCACAGAACACACAGATCACTTTGGTCTTGTCAATGGAACTATTTGGCAACTTTTTAAAAGTAAACTTTCCATTCAGAATCTTTTTGGCATCCATTTCGGCGTCTCGCGCTCGTCATCCACTCAACACGTAACGTTAACCTACTATTTGGCCGGCTCGCAAACCCAAACAAGTGTGTGCGGCGTGCCTGTTGTTTTGTTTCCGGTTTTGCTGGATCCGCTTGCGCTTTCAAAACGTCCTCGCGCGGCACAAGCCATTGAAATCATAGACAAAATAAATACATAGACATCCTATTGGCGGCTGGAGCGTACGTCAACGGCGCCGCCATATCAAGGAGGGCAACTTGCCCATACCTCTCATTATGGGAATTGAGAAAAATGCCTGTTTCGTGCGCTGCTTGGGGCTGTACAAGTCGCCACACAATTGAAAACAGGTCTCGGGGAATTACCTTTCACAAACAAGACTGAACATTTTTTTCTGGTTGTATTTGGTAATTATATAATTAGTAATAGTAACGTACACCACGTGCAAACCACTGAAATCGGCTGATAAATTTAAACGTTATTATTGTTTTTATCCTGGAAAACCGCAGCTCACCCTATTTACTTGCATTTGTTCACAGCGCAGTCTTGCCCTCCGCAAAATGGCGGACACGTTGACGTATCGCAGCAACGCTCCAAAGCGGCCAATAGGGCGTCTATGTATTTATTATGTCTATGATTGAAATGAATGGGTTTCATAGCGCAGCGCCGCGCATGACGCGTCCTGTTGCAAAAGCATGTGAAAAAACTACAAAGTTTGCTAGGCCAAAAAGACTGTTAATCGCGCGATAAAAAATTGACGCCGTTAAAATGGGTTTGCTTTAGCGCCTACACTATATATATATATATATATATATATAGACAAACCAGGTCAAAATGCAGACTTAACACACATCGATAAGAACAACATAGCATGTATAGGGGGCAAGAAAACGAGACGTTATCCATAGTATACTGTATATATATATATATATATATATATATATATATATATATATATATATATATATATATAAACTACAGAACCGTCTGCTCTCTAATCGTTCTTGGGGTACTTTGATGTCATACATCGATCGGCCTGCACAGCTTCGCTTCAAGTTGAACACACCAAACAGCTTTAGCGCCTACACTCTTTTGTTATGCATCGTCATCATTCTTCTGCATTATCATTGGTTTGCTGGCAAATAGGAGATTGGATTTTGTGCGCAGGGAAAGCTGTCTGCGAAACGCTCGCCCAAGAGGAACAATGTGCTGTTGCTGCCAGATCTCCATCACAGAAACACATTGTATTTGATACAAAACTAACTAGACTAAATCTGATTTGAATGATCACAGAAATACTGGGATAAAAGTTTATAGTTCGGATATAAACACAGATGTCTACGGTAGTGAGCAAAACACAGTAAAGCACATTTTCAAAGTAACAACGCTTCAAATAAAGATTGCTTCAATTACATTGAAGAAGGTGGCAACAAATGAATGCAAAATCTTTTTATTTGTCATTGAATCATTCATATGATGCCAGTGTCTCATTTCAGAGGCACTGAATTAAAGTTAAAGAAGTCACCGTTTGCCATTGATAGTGTGAAAGTATGAAAACTTGCATTTGCATATTAATATAATTTGTGGTATTATATTTATTATTATTATTAACAATATATTATTAAAGTGATCTGAGTTCTAGATCTTTATGAATACAATTTTTCAGGACTCGAGTATGAAAACTTGCATATGCAGCAAATTATTATTATTATACTATAAAAGTGGTCTGATTTCTAGATCTTTGTGAATGCAGTTTTTTTTAATAGAGTCGTCACCTTTATTTATATATTGTTTTTACAATACAGATTGTTTCAAAGCAGCTTTACAGAGATAACAGGAAAATAAAGTTATAAAGTTATAGTAATAATATTGTTAAATATAAAATTAAATGGAGGACTCAAGTGTGAAAACTTTCATTTGCATTGCATAGCAATTTTAGCTCCTTCATAATAGCTCAAGGTCATGAGACCATTAGGGGGTTTAGGTGTTAATTTCACATTTACTATGCGTCTAAAAATGTTCTCGACAAGTGTGAAGATGTATTTACGATAAAAGCTTGTCAAAAAAGATTTGTGTTGCTACTCTGGAGGATGCTTTCTAAAGTCTATTCAAAAGTGATGCATTGAACTGATAAGACACTGCTGCTAAATACAGTTTGATAAAGTAAAAAATGTCAATATAAAATGATTACTTGAAATATCAGATTATCGAGGCTTGTTTGCATGTAGGTGAATGGGGTTCACCTTTCTCAGTGTTAGCAGAAGTAGATGATGGAGGTCAGTCTGAAGGATGTTCAGGGCAGGAGCGGTTGATCTCAAACCAGGAGTCTATACAGCTAATGAAAAAGATTATAAAAATGTCAGTTGAGGCTCAATTTTAATGCAATCTATGTCAGAAAAACAACATTTCCAGTAGCATATTGCTTTTAAATGATTCTACATAAGGTCTCCTAAGCAGGCACAATGAGTTTCAAGCTTCAAATAATTTTTCTGTCCTCACTAAAAGGGCAGAAACTGCGGGAATTGACAAAATCACAGCCAATCTGAACATATTTGATGTTTAATGTACAGCGATGTGTAGCAGGATTCTGGACTGGATATAGAAACCAAGCAAGAGTCACAAATGTCTTGCCAGTCGCAGCTGGTTCGGCCAAAAACATTAACTTAGAAGTGACAGGATTTATTGGTTGTCGCTTTATTGCGTCTCGCCTGGTTAGGACTGAGCTTATAACTTGCTTGTGGCAAATTTGTTTGATTGCAAAAGAACACCAGCCAGCCAATCGTTTTACTTTTAAGGTGTCTGCGGTTTCAGACATATGCGTGAGGGTGCTATTCAATAGCCAGTGCCTCCTGCTGAGACACCATATACAGACATCAAATGTCAATCATATAGTTGCTGCTAGAATTGATTTTCATGCTTGAATGTTATTTTTGTCCACATATTTTACATGGTTGCAGCTCCTCTCTTCCCAGTCTGTCAGTAACACTCTAGGTGTTGGATTCCGGCTGGATGTAACCGATCGCAGAGAGATGTCGCTTGCAGTCGGGGAGGAGCTGAAAATGGACACTTTCTGCTTCCTGTAGTGACGCTTGTGTGGTGTTTGCCTACTTTATCACAGATGAAGTGAATTAAATGCAATATTTGTCAAATACACAGTTTTCATTCAATACTTTATGTACTGCTTAATACAGCATCTGTTTGTACAAGAATAAAGTTCAACATAAGCCTATTCAATTGCAATACCATTGAAGTGGGCTCTGTTCTTTTATCAGTTTTATTTTGATAAACATGAAATTCTAACATTGTGACTACATGAAAATAGGTTTTACTGTTATAAAAAAACGTATTTGTGAGCATTAGCGGAACATAAGGTGTCAGAATAACGCATGTGATCGTAGTCATGCGGTTGATCCGGCCAATCGTGAAACAGCCGCGTCGTCATCATAGCCCGTGCAGCCGCTCAGGAGAAGCTGCGCAGAATGAACAAGCCGTCTGCTCTTGAATCGCTCTCGCGGTATATGGATGCCATACGTCACAATGATGTGCCGTTGGCGCTGTCAGATGAAATTTGTAACTGGCATCCATTGCTTGAAGTCAAGACGCCCATCGGTCTATGCAGTGCTGCATGAAGTTTAGATCCTGTCTTTATGAAGCTCCTCCTCCCGAAAAGTGCAATGTGCTCTGATTGGTCGGCTGGACCAGTGTGCTGTGATAGGTCGATCGTTTTGAGTGCCACACCTCTTACCATAACCACGAGTTTCAACACACTACTAACTTAGTCAACCAGGCCCTTTTTTTTTTATGTGCCTTGCCCGGGAATGATTTAAATGAGGAATATTGTGACGTGAACGTTCCCACAAGAAAACTCCAGACTATATTCGAGGCGTTTCAGGGAGTTCAAAAACAGTGCTTACTGATATAGAGAATAACTCCCTTTGGAGTGACTTTGTGAGACATTTTTCATCCTCCAACAGTAACATTTCACACTAAAGAAAGTCGAAAATGTAAAAAAGCATAATAGGTCCTCTTTAAGATTAGACCAACACAGGTTCGACACAAGGAGGTTTGTCATTATCACAAACATTTTATTAGTAGTTAGTTGTGTTGATTTAAAAAAATTATAATATCAATTGTTCAATATGCAATGGTGGCAATGATGATTTAGAGGTATAGTAGAGAGAAATGTTTTGCTGCTCACCTTTTGTGATAGATACAGAGGCACGGCAGTCTAGCGATGGTGTCTCCTTGCTGTAGCTCCTCGAGACATATTACACATTCTCCTGCGTCTCTTGACAACACGTCATCTATAACATACACAAGCATTTCATCATAAATAGAAATATTACACATAATCCTTATGTAGCTTTTTGTGGCACATTTGCAGTACCAACATGTCCCAACTGTTTTCTGAATGGGATGTTTGGCACTGCAGATTCATGAAAACATTCTCTCCATCATTCAAAACGTCTTGTTTGCCAGCAGGGGGCAGCGGAGAGTAAAGACGCATGAAATGCAGTGTACAGTGTTCCTCTACTTTCTCACTCACTAGATGACGGCTGGTTAAGTGAGGTGGGCTGGCAGTAAGCATAACTAGAAGTTACTCATGCTTCTGTATGTATGTTTGTGGTGGAGATAGCGACGAGGTGTGAACTCATTTTCTGCTAATAGCTCAAGGGCAACAACCAACACGATTTGACTTGCATGCCCATACTAGCCTAATGACTCACACAAACAAACAAACACAATACACCGTTCTCAGCCTGTTTTGGTTTCCAGTAAAAGTCTTCTTCACAGGAAATGCGCCTGAAAACTAAACGGGCCACTTCCTTTCCTGTAACGTGCGCAGCTTCCCCTGGAAACACCTGTGTTGGAGTGTGTTTCTGTGTGTGTAAAGGTGAAGAGCCTGGTAAATACTGACAGAAGGTTCGAGAATCATGACAAGATAAAGGAGTTTGTGTGAATGCAGGATGTTGATTGAGGGTTAACCCACTTACCCAGAATGCTTTAGGATGAATCTCATACTACAGAGGGACAATACCACCTGAAAGATGTGACACAAATTGGTTTGTGCCATTTCCTCTTGAATGGTTTATTGGTATAACGAGTTTTGTATTCAGGTTATCTATTTCAGTTTAGTTATTTCTACTGATTTAATGTATAGTATGTTTATATTAATACTTAATAACATATGCAATAACGAATCAACTAGTATGGCCAATCACCTGCATTGCTGAAAAAGCAATGGTGAAGAAGGGAAGATGGAGATTCATTGTTTTGTGTGCAGGGAGCAGGCAGACGGGACAAAAGATTGATTGCAGTTTAGAGAGGATGTGATGGAGGGTGAGGGAACGACGGGTTGGAAAGAAAGGAGAGGTGAGCTGGGAAAAACAGGAGATGATGGCGGGAATGAATAGAGAACAGACAGCAGATATATGCTCCAAATACAAATCAGCTGAGCTGAATCGAATGGGAGAATGGGACAATTGTAACAGGCTACATTTCTTCAAAGTTAGAAGAAATACATAAATGTATTAATTCATATTTTTAAAAAGTGTTTTTTTTGTTACAATTGCCTTCAACTGACAAATGTAACAATCAGAGAAAACATCGCAATTATTCTAGCTCCTCACAAATCCTCAAGCGCTTGCACAATTTTCCAGACGCTGGTCTCGGCAAACCAAACACCCCCCCCCCCCCATCCCCCCCCCCCCAACACACACACACATCCCTGGACGACAGCAGGACACACACCCTCCTGCACTTGAGCTTGTTATCCTCTTAGGGCCGATGACTTCAGCAGCTCAGAGGAGCTGCACTAGTTTACAGAAATGGACAGGTGTGTGCGAGAGAGATCAGTCGTATCAGTCATTAGGCCTTTTAGTTCAAGTTGTTGGTAATCATGTTCCCCATTCTTTCCGCTGGATAGCAGTCAATTTGTGTCTAGGCTTTTCGGTTCAGTTCGTGAAATGGTAACGCTATTACTTTGATAGCAGTTTTGTGAGTGAGAGTGTGTGTTTTACACTCTGAAGGGCCCATGTGAGCTGACCAGTGTGTCTTTTCAAAGCCAGGACTATGCATGATGATATTTTAATACCTGCTGTTAAATTTAGCTCTCAGATGGGGAGGGGGACGAGAGAGAGTTTTTCAGAGGACAGAATAACATTTCTGCTACAGGATTTTTTTTCCTATCTGATCTATCTATCTATCTATCTATCTATCTATCTATCTATCTATCTATCTATCTATCTATGTCTGTCTGTCTGTCTATCTGTCTGTCTGTCTATCTATATATCTATCTATCTATCTATCTATCTGTCTGTCTGTCTGTCTGTCTGTCTACCTATCTGTCTGTCTGTCTGTCTGTCTGTCTATCTATCTATCTATCTATCTATCTATCTATCTATCTGTCTGTCTGTCTGTCTATCTATCTGTCTGTCTGTCTGTCTGTCTGTCTGTCTATCTATCTATCTATCTATCTGTCTGTCTGTCTGTCTGTCTGTCTGTCTGTCTGTCTGTCTGTCTGTCTGTCTGTCTGTCTGTCTGTCTATCTATCTATCTATCTATCTATCTATCTATCTATCTATCTATCTATCTATCTATCTGTCTGTCTATCTGTCAAGATTGCTCCATCACATACAATCAGGCCTCACATGCCATTTACATTTTTTTTATTAAAACATTTTTATAATTATGATTTGATTTTCAAAATGACTTGCAGTTCAGTGAGTTGTTCACTTCAAACACGTTAACACTTCAAACGATTCAGTGATTGAGCTTTTAACTCAAATTTGTATACCTCACTTAACGATTCAGTGAATTACAATTATAATAAAATTAATATATCTAATTTAAACAATACTCAAATGTCTCACTTAGAGTTTTGCTTTAAACACATTATTTCTGACCTTTAATACTAAAAAAGTAACTATAATAACAAAAAATAAAGCATTATCTCATAACAGATAAAACTTCAGTAAGAATCATTCAACAAATCACACAGTGAATCAGTCAAAAAAATGATTGAGCACTTATTCTGTGACTGCAAGCTCAGAAAAACTCTGAAAATCATGCTGAACATCAGTATTTTGCCATCTGCTCGAATACCATCTTATCTAAAGGTAAAACATGTATTAGTTCAGGGTTAGTCCAATGTTACACCTAGCATTGGTCCAGGGTTATCTCCCTGCCTGGATCAATACAAACTGGGGTGGATTAGAATTCACAGAGGAATGGAGGGCTGGCGGGCACAAACTGTAGCGTCAAAAAGCGAGCAAAGTGTACATACAGCATTCATAGAGAGCGGGTTTTACAGTGAGCAGATCTGCTGACGTGTGACTGTCACTGGCTGGAGTTGACAATGGGACAGAGTGCATTTTGGGAAATAAGATTAGCTGCAGTGTGTTCTGGTGTGGGGTCAGTAAGTGACAAAATAATAAAACAAGGTATTAAATAGAAGAAAAACAAATAGACAAAAAAAATGTATATCTAAAATAAACTTTTGATGCTCAGAGAGCACTCAGGAACGAACAGGAACGAGACCGTTTGAAAGCAGCGTCTATCAGTGTTTACCGAATATACCGGGTACTATCGGTTGCCTACTGTGGAAATGCTGGTACCGTCAACTTCTTTTAGTACCAACTGGAACCGTTACCGGTGCTTTTGACAACCCTAATAACCTGTATTAATTTACTTTTATAGGTACATGTAAGTTCCTTTTTGCTAAATTAATTATTGACAAAATTACTAACCAAAAGCAATTAAATGAATATATTAAAAACATACAAATGTTTTTGTGAAGAAAGATGATCTCACACCGGTAACAATCAGATGCATCACTGCCGGTCACCTTTAGCTCAAGCTGATCTGGACAGCTGTCCCTCAGTCAGACGTCCATCCAACCCAACACAACTCTTACAAGCAGAGACTACCAATGTCATCGGGTCCCTACAGCTGGGTCATGTGTGCCACCTTCCTGCAAAGCTGCACTTGACAGACTGAGCCAAAAGCTTGTCCAATGTTGCTTGTCAATGTATCACCATCGCTTCTTCTTGAAATTATAGAATTCTTTAAAAACGAATTTAGATTAAAAAAATAAAGATAAAAAAATAATACAAAATATTTTAATTTTAAGATAATAGAAAAATTAAATGAAATATTATGAAATGAAATATTTTTTTATATGAAAATAACTAATAAAAATAAATATATTAAAGTAATAAAGTAAAAAAATATATAATACAAAAGGTTTAGGTTCAAATGAATAAAAAATTGCTTATACAATATAAAACAATTATAGAATTGATTTGTTAAATAAGATAATAAAAATAAAATAATAAATAAGATATATATATATATATATATATATATATATATATATAGGCCTATACATGCATACACACACATTTAATATTACATATTAAATGAATACAAGTCAGCCCATTTGAACTTTACATTAATTAACCAAAACATAAAAGATAAAATGTAATCAAAGTTGACCTCACTCCTGATTAAGAAATTGCTGGTTTAACTGAACACATTATTCTAAATAAGAACATTTTTCATATAATCTATATAAAAATGTTTTTCTCTGTTTCTGAAACAAGCTTTTGTCTGATGTAACCATGGGAAAAATAATATTAATATTTAATAATATAGCCTAACATTTAACTTTTGCATGATTGATGAAAGACTTCAATGAAAACCCAATGGGAAAAAAATCAATATAATTAGGTTTTACTCGGATATCCATCATATTACAGAACTTAAATGTGATGCAAATTAAGATAATATGAGCAGTAACATCAAACATGGCTGGAATAAAAATCAATAGAGGAATATTTTGCAAAAAAAATGACTGTAATTTGACAGCCTACAGATTACTTGTAACTGCAAATGAGAGTGATGGAGGAAGAAAGAAAAAAAGCAAAGCGAGGAAAAATGGATGACAAATGTCATATGTGGTAACCTTGGTTTCCCATGGCAAAACAGAAAAAGAGATAGAGACCAACCTAGATTAATGGGTCATCCACAGTTCACAGACTCTTTTCAGCCCCAGAATGGAGTCAGACAAGAATGAAATGGAGAACGAAAGGATAAACTGATACAACGACACACAAAAAGGAGGAGAGTAGTGGAGTAGATAGTTATCGAGAATAGAGATCAGTTATTGAGCAGTAAAATGCGCAGGAATAACAGGAGGGCGTGTCTTACCGTTGTAGGAGAGACGGGGCTTGCTCAGACACATGATGAAGTGAACCTCCATCTCATTGGATGCCACTGATTTGGAGCAGACAGGACACTTAAATCCTGGAGAGGAAAGAGGAAACAGCATCGTCAGAACTCTTGAACCGTCAAGAATCAGCTGTGACAGTGATGCAGCAGTCTGATGACTGCCAATGCCATAATCCTGCGCAACATGTTGTGTTCCTGTCGGCCTGCTGCAAATGCATTAGCTCGGCTGTTAGTCACTTTGTTGATAAAGCTTTTTTAACTTAAACTTACACTTTACAAACACATACATCAATGTCACTTGTGCACCAATGTCATTATGACATCGGCGGCTACAAAAGGCTCATGTTAGGCTGGTATCGGCAAACAAACATTCAGTTTTCTTAGCCTGGGATTAGTTTCACATACCTTACCTGCATCAGTTTTAGACTAGCATATATGAGAGCAGTGCCATCATATACCACTGTTCAACGGTTTGTGGGTTGGTAATTTAAATTTTTTATTGTTTTTTGCAAGAAGACCCTTATGGTCACCAAGGACGCAGTTATTTAATAAAAAAATACATTAAACCTGTAAAATTATGAAATATAAATACAATTTCAAATAATTAAATGACTTTTTTTATTTATGTATATTTTCAAATGTACTTTTTTCCTGTGATGCAAAGCTGAAGTTTCAGCATCATTACTCAAGTCTTCAGTTTCACATGATCCTTCAGAAATCATTGATTTTCTGCTTAAGAAACATTTCTTATCATTAGCAATGTTGAAAACAGTTGTGCTGCTTAAAAATATGTTTACTGTTAACTAATTGAATGCATCCTTGATGAATAAAAGCATTACTTAAAAAAAAAAAACTTATGAATGTACATTAAAAATAAAATTCTAAGAAATGTTTTAATTTTTAACAGTGTTACTTAATTTGTATTGTTTCTTTAAGTACTTTATCTGAGCACTACATGATGGAAGGTCATCTAAATGTAAAAATATTGGAAATGAGTATTGCACAATTAAATATTTAACAGCGACCAATGGCGATAAATTAATAAATATCGGCTAATATGATACAGATATTTATATTATGCTTAAAAATATTTACATTTGCCTTCAAATATGTTTTGTATTGCAATGTCCATACAATTTAGAGTAATATAATATGTTTTAAAAGAATAAAATAATCCAAAGAATAAAATAATCCAGAAAACAGTAGTAAAAGCATGGATCATTTTTGTTGTCACATTTTGTAGACCTCTACACAGATCAACAGTAAAAATGGTCACGAAATGTAACTATTTAGACATAGTTGGAAGCCCTGACTAGTCCAATTACCATTATGCGATAAAGGGCAACACTAGCATCAAATCAACAACCAAAGGGAGCATCCGCTAACATCCTGTCCCTCTGACATCAACCGAAGGCCCAGAGGGGAGGATAGAAAGAGAGAGCCGTTCACACATTGAATCTCATCCCATCCCCAGCCGGGCTGTGTCCTTCATAAACACAGACGCAGCGGCGGGTCATTGAGGCTCTGTTTGGCACCGTACATCCCACCATGATGCCCAAAGTCCTTGTTTTGAACAGACAGCGAAGCCTATGGGCCTTTTCGCAAGATTCGTGTCAACGTTTCCCAATGCATTGAACTCTAGGGTGAGAAGTGGCAAGCAAAAGTGTTGTTCGTTACCAGACTTTGATGAATGAATTCACGTTCACCAACTATTTGAAAACTTGCCACGTCAGCATGGCTTATAAAAAGCAGGCTGGTGAGTTTGGGGGCTTTTATTGGAGAAGGTGCAGGTGTGGTTTTGAAACTGTACTGTACATGAGGGCCTGGCCTTGCAGAACACGCTCAAAACTGTACAACTCCCTGGTGGATACTACAAGTTGCTTGCAGTATTCTCAAGTTTAGGAAAGAGTACTGAAGAGGAAGTGTTTCATAATTGCCTGGAGGGTGGATTTTTTGAAGTTGTAAACATAAGGGAAAAACCTGTTTGGATTTCCTCCGAGAATCTCTCTTTGTTCAAGATGTGGAGCCTTGGTTTGAGAGGGGCAGTGTAATTCTAAATCTAATTAATGGAAGTTTTACACCATTTCAGTGCTTATGTTGATAATTATTTAGGGTGAAGACAGGTTGTTTGCCCTGTGGGAGCAGCCTAAAACTTCACTGGTTAACTTTAGAATTTTGCAGATATTTCTGTTTTAAATGAGGTAGAAAAAACCAATAGCATTACATTGTTCGTCCAATTAGGAAAATTCTGTCTTTAATTATTCAAGCCTGTTTCATGAAAAGAATTGGTCTTGGAAAAATAGTCTTGGCATCATCAGTAGGAATGTACTGAAAAGCACAAATCAATAAGTAATGCTTTGCATGTAACTTAAATCTTACAGACCCCAAACTTTTGAACGGTAGTGTACATAGCCTATGTGAATAAAAAATTGCTAAAAATGTGGTAGGGCCAGTGAAAATGTTGCCAGGTCAAGCTAAAAATTGGATTTACTATCCTGATGAGAAAAGTTTCTTGAAAAGTGTCTACTCTTGTGTTAAACAGGAAGAAAAAAACAGCAAATGAATTTGGAACAACATAAGGGTGAGTAAGAGATGAAAAAAATAATTTTGGGTGAACTTCAGTAAAAGAAAGCAGGGGCAGACAGTCTAATGAACAAAAGCAGCCATGCCAGAAAAAAGAGTGAGACATTATAAGAATCCAACCAGAGCCAAAATGCAAAGTCAGTAAAAACACAAAGTTAATGTAGGGCTGAAGACAGTCCCTTCTGTCAATATAACCCAGGTTCGATACGCTCCACCCCTAACTCAAGAGCAGGGACGGTTCTAGAAACTTAGCCCTAAATGGGAATGTGTAGCAAGAGAACATTTCCTAAGTGGTGCCTGTTTGTAAATTATAATATATATATATATATATATATATAGTAAGTCAAGAGTACCATACCAGTACTGGTACCAAGTCGATATAAACACTTTATAAATTATATAATATACCAGTCTTTCTGCAGTACAGTTCAAATTAGTATACGTTTAGGCTACAGTTTGACTAACAAATTGTCATTATATCATTTTTATAAACAAGTGTTACTTTTAACTAGATAAAAACGAAAATATAAATTTTTCTTCTGGCCTGGTCGGATCACAGCAAAAGCTAATACTAGCTAATACTAATACTATAATAATAATTTTGTGTGTCTGAGGGCCGGCTTTCTGTGTGCGCAGCACGCAAGTACCGAATTAAGTTACTTTCACGGCGTCTTGCGCTTAAATGGCTTAAAATCACTTGAATGTTTAAAGTGATAAGACTTAAAAACACATGAAAATTTAAAACTTAATTGAAGCAATACTGGCCTGATCTTTCAAAAAGGTGATTATAGTTTAGGGGCGTTGAGACGACAGATAGGGGGGCTAAAGCCCCTTAAAAACGGTCTAGAACCGCCCCTGCTTTAGAGTGCGCCTTCTCTTTAGCGCACACCCCAACCTCTAAATCCCACCCCAGGAACCCATGATGATGCCTGACCCAGTTTTCCCTAGGCTGCTATTTTCAGACATTCCTTGGGGACAGATGGAGAGAGAGAGAGAGAGAGAGAGAGAGCGATGGAAAGAAGACTGAAGTGGAAAACGGAGGTGTGGAAATCTCAGACAGGGATGTCCCATCTCCTATGAGGTGTGATTCATTGAAACAAAGCTACAAAAGGGGGGTGACGGGGTTCCATCTGTCAACACAGAGAACTCGAGTCGCACATGCGAGAGAGGCCAACTGTCTCTACTACCGCAAGTATCACATAGTGCCGAAAATATCAACAGCAGCTCACCGAAGCAACAAACAGACCAGACATCTTTCATGCCAAACCGGCCATAATGACAATGAGCTTATGAGATCAAGTCATTAGACTTATTAAACTTATTTGTAAATTACCTAGGCTGACATGTTCAAGTGGATTGTTGGTTCATCTCCAACAGCAACAGAGGTTTGCTTTTCATGTCAAAAATTTCTGAGCATAATCTCATCTTCATGTCATTCCGAACCCGAATTACTTTCTTTGATCTGTGGAACACGAAATGAGAAATGCTTTTCATGTAATTGCAACCAATGAATGGGGACTGAAGCTTTCAAGCTTTGAAATGGATGCAAAAGCAAGTGGTCCATATGACTATTATTCAAGTTTTCAGAAGTAAAACAATTGCTTTGTGCGAGAAACAGACCAAAACTAAAGTCCTTTTTCACTGATAATCTTCTTCCAGTGAGCTAACACGCTGAGACTGATTCATTGAGTCGGTATATTGAACTCAAGAATCAAATCAGTCCAATGAGTGAATGAAGCCTTCAAACTGCTTTTGTGAACTGACTCTAATGTCAGTTGAATTTTTATTTATTTATTTTTTTACCACATGCACATTTAAATTTGCACAATGTAGAAAAATTCAGTATGGGAAGATTTTCAGTGGCACAAATTTCAGTTTGTTCCATAGCTATCGTATGACTTCAGAAGACTTAAATATAGTGCACAAAACATGGACTACTTTTATGGTACATTAGCATCCTGTTTAGCATCCTGCTTAAATCTGAGTAAACTATCACTTAAAATATGAAGTTCAGAAGCTAGGCATTATGCTTGAAGCTTTGTAAATAATGTTGGGGTTCTGATGAGGGCAAGAGTTTAAAAGGCTGGAAAAGAGCGATGGGCCCCTCAGTCAGTGGAGTCCTAAAGGCTGCTGGGAAGACCAGCTGCTTGCTCTCACAGTTCGTGGCTTAATTAGACACTCTATTGGTCTTAATGAGCTCTGGCTCAAGCCTGGACATTAATGGGAGACTGAGTGTTCGGAACTTTCTGTCTGTTTGTGGGTTAATTGCCCCTGTTGTGTGTTTTAGTGGTCAAGGGGGACTGCTAATGGTCAAAAAGACCCCAAGAAAGACCCCAGGTAGCCAGCCCAATCGGGCCAATTAAAAAGTATAAAGTTATTGTCAAACTAAAGTTATTTTTGATTGATTGATTCACTTCAGTTGCAAAGATTATTAGTTATTAACTTAGGGGCCACTAACACGACTTCGTTCTAACAGAAAACACTCAACGCGCTCCGGCCCGCTCATCCGCACACCAACAGTGCCTGGTGGCTCGAGAACGCAAACCCTGAAATAGACTCCAAGGTGCAAGCCTTGACATTTTTTTGAAAAAAGAAAAAAAGTTATCTCTGCGCAAACCTCAAAAACGCAAACCCGCGAAAACGCAGACGACGTGCACATGCGCATCACGTGTTCAGTTTACAGGTATTTATTAGTGTATTTTTTATTTTAATTTTTTAAATATTTTATTATATGATCAATTCATATAATAAAACAAGCTTAAAATGGTTAAGGAAACTTTAACATTATTTCTCCTATACGAGTTCAAGACGTATGCGCACTAGCTGCGACATCTAGTGACGACACCAGGTGGACTTTTTGTGCTGCTTATTGCCAGAAGACCGGAAGAACTTCGTGCTAGCGTGGTGAGTAAACCTTTGATAATCTAACATATAATATCATTTTAATAAACCTTTCTGCAATCTGCACATATATAATTGAAATAATGTTCATTTATAATGAAGCTATAATCGTGAGTTGGCTGACATAGCACTAGAATTTAGCTCCAACCCTGATTAAATAACTTATATAGTTATTTTTATATCAAAGTTGTTCACTACACTTGCAGCACCAATCAGCATCCGCTTCACCTCATAAAAACAATCCAGGCTTGAGACTCAGAGAGCATCTGCACATATCTGAAATTGAGTCGTTACGCTCCGCATCTGTTAAAGTGTCCCCTGGCTCTCCGAGCTGACGTGTTCCTCAAGCAGAGCTGACTGCTCCGTCTCATCTCCATGCATTTTTGATGATACCTCTGCATTTAGTTCTTGCTCCGTTTCCCACGGCCAAAGATGAAGTCAGACGCTCATGCCAGACTCTAATCTCTGCAAACCAAAATTCCCAAGACTCAAAGACATGTTGCGCTGTACAAAATACTCTTTTTTCTTCGAAATTGTAAACATGGGACCTTTTTCAGCATGTCAAGTCAAAGAAAAGCAAGCAAAAGTAAACATTTACGGAAGCAATTCAAAAACAAAGACAGCTAAAAATCTTCTAGTGTACTGCTTTTTTAGATAAAAAAACGTCTTAATATGCAAAATAGTATGCAATATACAATGATAAACAGATTTGTGCTGATGTGAGGGGGGTTGAATAATTTTGAAACTGTGGAAGTCATTGTTGCATTTTGAGTTGAATTTGGGGAAACCACTTGAAACATTTGTTATGTTGAGCTATTTCAATTACTATGTTTTATTTGTTTATTGCAAACAGCTGAAAGTCTGTAAATTTAGCCAATAAATCTGTTTTGCAATGGAGGTTGAATAATTTCGATTACAACTGTACAAATATACATTTATATATACACATGTATGTACATGTATTTTGTTTTCATTTTTTATATTAACCCTAGTCAACTCTATAGTCAATACTCAAAGTATTGATATGTGTCTCCTCACAGGGTGGCCTGAAAGGTTCAGTGTTTCCTAAACAGTATTCAAACAAAATAGTTGATTACAATGAGGGCATTAACAGACACCAGTGATGCTTAATCAATCAGCAGCAGCATGACTCTCTAAAGGACTCGACAATTACATCACAGAACTGCATCGCCAAGAGAACCCGTCTTCATAAATACACTGTGTGAGTTGCGACCTGCTTGAATGTTACATTCAGAGTGCTCTGACATCAAGCAAATCAGAATATGTCATGATATTTCAAGCAGAATTGATTAAAGGAACGATAGCCACTTGTAAAGACAGACAGGCCTTTGTACAAGCAGGAAACACTGCATGACTCAGCAGAAAACCACACACAAAAATAGGTCAAACCATTAAAAGGTGTTAAGCGCCTTCAGGACTGACTAGAAACTGCCCAGAAGATAGTGACTTCCTGTGACCGTTCATTTGTCATAACACGCTACAGCTTAGCATGGTACACACATCCATCACTGCTTGCTTGCAGAACTTTAAAGCTCGGTTTCACTCGCCAGCCCATTTCATTAAAAAAATTGATCTGTAAAATATATAACTACTCTGGGGACATAGCGAACCATCTCTAACGCTGAAGTCAGAGAGATTGGTGTTTAATGTCTCGTTGCTATTAAAATTCCCCCTTTTTGGTTAAGGTTTGACAAGCAGAGCTAATTTCTCCCAGCCTGACCTTCATTTGGGTTTAGAAAAAGGATACAGCCGACGCACATCTGCACCAATACAATGGCAGACCTCCATTGTCTGCTCTTCTTAGGTGAGGTTTATGTCGTTGTACATCTTGCAACGACTATGACAGCAAACAGAAAGAACACTGTAAAAATGATTGTTGGTTTATATATATATACACACATACAGCGTGATTATTCGTGATAAATCACATCTAACATAAAAGTTTGTAAATATATAATATGTATGTCTATATATATATATATATATATATATATATATATATATACATTCACACAAACACACACACATTTCACAGTACTAATATATATATATATATATATATAAATATATATGCAATATATTGGATGTGTGTATAAATGGATAAACATAATGTATAGACCTATATGTATATAGATATGAAGTATATATAGATTTTGAAAAACAGATATAAACTAATCATTTAAGGATATATATATATATATATATTTATATATATATATATATATATATATACAGTATATGAAATATTTTAGATCATAAAGCATGTAGACTAGTCAAAGCATATACAATTAAACTTTTTCTCTTATGTCAACTACCTAGATAAATAAAATGATTCAAATTTTTATTTTATGCAATATTAAGTACAAATTACTTTTTAAATTGGACTTTTTTTAACTGAAGTTCAGACCAAATGAATAATCGGCCTCACCTCACAGTAACATGTAGAATATTGTTAATTTATCCACATTTACTCGATTCTGCAATTATGAGAAAAGTATATAGGATTTTATAATTTGCCGGTTGGTTTACGCTGTACATCACTTTCATCAATGGCATAATGAATTATTAGTGTAACACTCTGAAAGAAAAGAGCGGAGGGAAAAGAGGAGTGCAGGAGAAGAGCGAGACAAGGACGTAAACATGGTGACACAGCACTGTCGAAGGAGGGAAGAGAGCGAGAAGACAGCGTGACAGCTTCCTTTAAAGTAGTGCCCATCAGGACAGTATTCCAGCGTCTGCATGCTGCCTTACAACAAGCAGCTTTGCCGTTTGAAGCCTCGAATTCGAGAGCAGACGAGTCAAGGGCATTCCCTGTCACTAGTTGCGAGGGCGTTGTGTATTAGCTTATTCAGCGCAAGTGTGTTTGTGTGCGCAAGTGCCTCCATATCACTTTGTCGGTTATACACAAACACATCAATTTTAAGTATTTATATACCATACAATCACAGAGGATATTTTTATTGTTCACCGGTTGCTTTTTCACAGATCAGGAAACCTAATGGAGTTATTTCATTATGTCGACTCCATCTCACATGTTTCAGCTAAGATATTTTACATATAAGTAGAAATTAATTCATTATACAAAGAAAGGACAGAACTATAAAATAATAGTGAATACCACAGATCTGATCACTTGGTCCCGGGAGAATGTGATGAGAAATGCTTGAAATCTTACTGATTGTAGACTGATATTATGATTGGTATGTTGGCAAATCTGAGTACAGTTTGAGATTATAGAAATCTCTTCTGAAGCTCAAGAATTGACACGTGAGATTACTAGGGATGCGTTGATATTAAAATTATGGGCGATACAGAAGTTAATCATCAGCAGCTTAACTGTTTTCAACATTTTCTTGAGCAGCAAATCAATGATTTATGAATGATCATGTGACACTGAAGACTGGAGTAATGATGCTAAATATTCAGCTTTACCATCACAGATATAAATGATATTTTAAAATATGTTAAAATAGAAAACAGCTATTTTAAATTGTAATAATATTTCACAATATAACAGTTTTTACTGTATTTTTGATCAAATAAATGATAAACATTGCTGAAGATTACATTTATCAGTTTTATTAAAATATTAATAATATGTGTGCAATGCATTGCTGGTTAAGCTAGTTAGGAAGCCAGGTTGGGACAAAAGCACACCAACATCCAAAATGATTCCAAAATAATTACAGATTTTGGAAATGACCAAGAGAGAACTAACAATGTCAATCGGTCAAGCAGATACTTGTTATCCAAGAATGAAAATTCTGGATTTTGGAATCTGGATTTTGATCTGTCACTACATACAATGCTCCAAATATAACAAAGGTTAAAAGACACAGATGAGCACACAAAGCATTTAAATGCAAAGTGCAGAGAGATATAGTGCATGAAAGAGATAGACAGCGGCAACAAAAACAAATCAATATTGCATGTTGTTTTCGCTGCTTATCAGCTCTCAAAGAATGCTGTTTGCGAGGAGGCTTATTGTGTCTCGACACCAGTGGCGACGGTCATCTGAATCGCTCCTGAATGGAACGGCCAGGATGCCCATACATGGACGTAACCGTGTTCACATGACATCAGAACGAACTCTCCTCAACTAGTTTCACCTTATTACCTTCAGTGGGAAAAGAACAGCTGTTTCCATGGCAACAGCAGAATGAGAGGGAGGTAATGACATGGAGAGGGAGAGGAGTGTCTGCCAGTGTGTTTATGTGTGTGTGTGTGTGTGTGTGTGTGTGTGTATATGGTTATAGATGCAGACATACTGTTTTCCTGTGTAAACTTCCTGATTATAGGATGTTGTTTTGGCCCTAGAGAGAAAAGATGGGGTATTTTTTCCCGTCGATCGTGCGTGGCAATCACATAACAATGTGTAAGGTCTCAAAAGACAAGGAAGTGAGCACACAATGGCGAAAACCGAAGCAAACATTGTAAAACTACATCGCAAAGGTCCCTGGGGTGACACAAGTAACCCTTGTGCTTGTCACAGGTTTATCTTTAGCTGGTCTCCGCTGTATAATGGCAAGGTTTGGTCCCCGCTCCATGGAAACTGTTGTCATGCCCTCTCGCTGTCAGCTAGGCGCTGCTAATTGGCCAGTCGTTTGCACTAGCGGCTCCTCCTTCATTGAAGGAGCTCTGGCAGCTGTCATTCACAGGAGCTGCTACATGCAGGAAGTGTGAGTAACGGGGCAGGGGGAAAATGTCTTTCTGGCGCTCTCTCGCTCCCTCTGGGTCTTGATTAAATGAGTGTGCGAGTGTTGTGGGGGTGGCAGGCTTGTTGAGGCCACATGTAAGACTGCAGACTGAAAACAGCGGTGGCAAGCGACAGGGTTGTCACAGCAACAGCCGACCTCCTTCAACTTACTTTGCAATGTGTAGCTGCGTTCCGATTCATAGGGGCCCTACGCAATGTACACTGATCCATACGCACTAAGAAGGTGATATGTGTAGAAGTTCAATGCAATCAAAACTTGATTCAACATTTCAGTTATCCTTTTGAAAATACCTGAGATGGCTTGAAGAACAGATATACTGTCGCAATGATGTGTTTATTCAGCTATAGCGATAGCTGGATGGCTGCATCCGAAATCGCATACTCTCTTGAGTAGGTACTTGTTTTGAATAAGTAATTACTTCACAACCGCTAGAAAAATATGTTCTATATAGTAGTATGAATGTAATGAATGTGAGTCTTAACACATTACCTACCAACATCAGTTGCGTCATTTCACCACCACTCACAAATCCTCTCCCATGGCCTCATGGGATAGTAAAGTGTCTTCATATGCACACTTCAGAATCTCACTGGAAGAAGTAGGTAATCCGGGTACTCTTTGCCTACTCTTTTGAGTAATATTGTACTGTTTTTTGCCTACTGTATAGTAGGGAAGTATGCGATTTTGGATGCAGCCTTTGTCCATAGAGATTTCCTGGAATGTCATAAGTTTTATTACACCTATGAGTTTCACTTGTGGACATTCTGCATGAGGGCGCACTCCGGCACAGAGTATGTATGAAACATAAATTACATGTGAGAGTTTGGCCCTGTCCCAAATGGCACCCTAAACATTTGTGTTCCTACGAGTCTGCACTTTCGTGACGTTGCGCCGCTTTGACTGTCGGGAAGAAGTCTGCTGCGGAGCTCGCTTCAGTGACAAGAACAAAAGTGAATATGAACTGTGCTCACGAGTTTGCGGTCGATATGCCCCCTGGATGCTCACTTTTGCCAAGCCCGCACTGAAGAGAGCTCCGCAGCAGACCTTTTCCCGACAGTCAATGTGGCGTTACGTCGCGAAAGTGCAGACTTGTAGAAAGACCGCGAGTGTTTAGGGTGCTATTTGGGACAGGGCCTAAGTGTGCCATTTGGGATAGGGACTTTAGCGTTCCATAATGCTCACATCTCCGTATTTTGGGTAAACATTGAAGAAATACTGCTCTCTAAACATATTTGAAGTAAACATGATAATCCATAAGTTTTTATCCGAATGAGCACACTTTTGGTGTATAAAGTCCAGAGGGATGTAAATATTACAAAACACAGAAAGGCATCCGCAGTCCCTAATTCAGAGGACAATACCAGGTGTGCATGTCTGATTTTGTTTTATGGAATCTGTGTCTTCCTTTTGTGTCAGTAAGATGCAGCGCATGTACATCTGTGTCTGCATAAATGTATTACACCATGCGATAAGAGAGAGAGAGAGACCAGTGAGGCAAAGAAAAAGCAGAAATAAGAGAGTGACCTACATTTCTTGAATCGTGCCGCCAGACAGATCAGCACAGATGTTCAACGATACCAACATTTCTAAAAGACTTACCACCGAAACCAGCACCGCAGCACTCTATTTCGGTTGCAATTAATGTAAAACGTTGATGTTGACTTAAAATATCATCTTAAAGACTTCCATTGTGACATCAGCTCAGTTGTGAATATAAATGGTGGAAACACGCAAAAACGAAGGCCAGAGTGAATGATTACTCAGTTTTCGAATGGCTGAGCAATAATAATTAAACAGAGCACTTTTAGTACAGCGATTACTTTTGCTTTTAATCTGCTTGCATGCAGCAAACAGGTGAGTGAGTGCCTCAATAAGTTGACCAGCCTTCGACACAAACGCTACAGCTGTAACATCAATGGACCAACTTTGAAATAAACAAACTAGCTAAAGTAATGGAAATTAAACACTGTTACCAACACAATGAGACTACTTAATCTGAACAACTTCCAATGACTTCCAATGAGCAAATGTAGATTAGTCAACTTTAAATCACCAGTGCTCACTCTTTAAACAAAGGCAATTATTGATTATGAGAGGTGCTTTGTAAGGAAACCATCACTACTATTGCTCATGCTTATAGTCCAGCCTATAACCAGTCCCACACTGTTTGTGATACGAACATGAGTGACTTCTCAAGTCGTGTTGTCTGTTGAGGGGAGATGTGCTAGTTCTTTCCTAAGCAATTAGAATTATGATTTTCTCCTGGCAGGCAATAAAAAAATAATATATCCTAGGATCAGAATATCAAATAAACTTAGGTAGGTCCTAGCAATACCCTAGCAACCAGACAGAACACACTAGCAACCATTCAGAACATCATAGTAATACCTTAGAAACCACCCAGAAAACACCAGCAACCATTCAGATCATTCTAGCTACAGCCTATAGCGATAACCTACTATGGTGTGGAAGTGAGTTTTGCACAGACTAGCAGAAATCTGTTTCAGATTGCCTAGGGATTGTTTGTTTTACATTGATTTTAATCCATTTTTATATTGACAATGCATACTGATATAATACATTTTCAACACAAATTCAGAAGGAAATTCACCCTATTCAAATGCATCCTAATGATCTTATTGAGAACAATGAATGAATTACATTTTTTTACCTCGTACTTTTTTTAATCAAAATGTAATAACTGGATCTTCCAGGAAAGAAAAAAGAAAGAAAGAAAGAAAGAAAGAAAGAAAGATTGACACTATTTTACTAAAGATGGTCACTGTAATGAAGTTAATGTAAATAACATGGATGACGTTTGACACAGGAGATAAATGAATAAAGCAAGTAGGCTTGAAGTTATATGTGATATGTTGCAAGTAGGCCAGCCACTGGTGCAAACAGAACTTTTGTTTGCCTAGTAAGAATAAACAGAAGAATTAACTTGTAAGACACTGATTGAATCCAGCCTCATTCATGCTTTGTAGAGCCTGTAGGGGGTTGATAGCTCTGCAGATTATACAAGTTTACTTATCAAATCCATGACAAAAATGTTTCTTCTGAAAAGTAAAAAAAAAAACGGCAAAACATAAATGTGCCTTTTGTTAAACAAAAGGTGGGGTTTCTGTGACACTAAATTGGCAAAAACAATGAGTGTCAAACAGGTTTCCTGAACACTCCCTCCATCTACAATTGGCCAGTCTAACAGATAGTCCCGCCCTAAAATCAAACTCAAGTAAACAGATCAATGTTTTGAAACAGATTAGTATATTTTTCCAGAGGAATAAACCTAGAAAAGGCATACTAGTTGTTAAATAAAAGTATAAACCAGTATCGAAACAAAAAAATATATGTTTTACATTTAAGGCAATATCTAAAAAAAAAATACTGTCTTTGGTGTTACTTGGTTTACTCAGTTTTAATCAATAATATAAAAAAGCATAATTTTTAAAAAATATATTTACATTTAATCATTTAGCAGATGCTTTTATCCAAAGTGACTTACAAATGAGGAGAGCAATAAAGCAAATAACTAACAATAGGGCAAAAATATGCAAGTGCTGTGACCATTCCCAGTTTAGTCTAAAGCAGTACACCACCTACATTTTTTAATAGATATAGAATAGAAAAAGAAAAGAAAGTGTCAGTATCAATGGATCAAGTTTTGCTGAAATATATTATTTTGTGTTCCACAGAAGATAGAAAGTCATACAGTTTTGGAATGAGGATAAGTAAATGACCAAATTTTCATTTTTGGATGAACTGTGCTTTTAATTGATGGGAAAAAAAGTTTTCACATGTATGCAGTTTTACATTATAGATGAACTGGGATGAAATGTGTGGGTATGTTTAAGTCAGTGTTTCAGATGAGTCATTCCAATTTCATTAAGCTTTTGACATGAACATATACCTATTTACTAAGTCTTACTTTCAAACACAGGGCAACAGGCAGTCATTTTCCAAGAACAGTTTCCCCTCATGATCCCTGAACCCCGCCCTTTAGAAAGGCACCTGACCTCTCCTGTGTTCACTGTGACATTCATTAACTCACAGTAGCAACCTGGCAACCTGTGTGTGATCACTGTTTAGAAGCCAAATCACACACACCATGACATTCAGAGCTGAACGCCTCACCTGCTAACATGAGCTACGTTCCCTGACAATAAGGGGAACCTCATTTGGTATCAGTGAAGTAACCTTTAAGGGAAAAACTGAGTCAGATTGTTTACATCTGGCATGTTTCCTCTAGAGGCCACATTTGGGGCTTGTTTAATGAGCAGCGAGGGACTGAGGCTGGAAGACATCAGAGCGCTGCGGCTCAGGCCTTGACAAGCCCAGTGGTGGTGTTTCAGTCCTGAATCAATCGTTCTTGTTCACTTCCATGCACTAACTCATATTTCTTCCTCTTACTTTAGATGCAAGTGACTGCTTTCTTGTCTTAAAGGAGTGCAATAGCATAAATATGATTTCACAGGTTGCATTGTCTATTGGTTAAAACGAATGTACGCATCACTGAATGAGTTCGATTTGTTAGTCTAAACAAGGCTCAGAGCAGCAATGAATGAGAATTTTCGATAACTTGAACATAACGAATGAGAAATTCATCTTGGTCGTGAAATGTCCGCATCTCTTATGTTTAGTTCTACTGACAAACAGACTGTTGTTTGTTCAGTTTGTCAAGTGAGATAATCTCGGGGCACAATAAGGACAGAAAGGTGTAAACGATCTGAATATGTGGAATTCTAACAATATATAATAAAAATGTTTTATCATGTGACAAAGTATAGCACAGGTATGTCTGTGAGATGTCTGCTAAAAATCTGTTAATCTGGAAAGCATCTGCGGTGTAAAAACATCTGATAAACGTCACTTTTATACATTCTAAGACATTTTAAACATCTTAAAGACATCTTGTAAATGTGTATATGACATCTAACAGGAAACATCCTAGAGATGTATTGCAGATGAGCAAACACTAAAAAAATACATCTTGCAGATGTAAATGCAGGCATCAAATAGATGTCTCTGAGATGTACTTGTGCTAATAGGGATATTATTGTCTTTTTTCTAAAGCTTGTTTAAAGATGGCATGAAACGGAAGTTGCAATAGTCTTTTCTATTGTGTCACATATCCAAGTGTAATGGCTTATCGAACAAGACAGAATGTAGGGCGGGACTTGATTTTGTCCATCAGGAATTGATTGGATCTTTGGATCGTTGTCGTTTGCTATAGAGTCGTCCCTTTATAGGCCAATCGCCAGTTAGCATCACACTGGTTCCCTCGACAAAAACCCTATAGGCTTTTGGATTATCGCAAAAAAATCAACAAAAGATTATGATACTTTTACGTTTTGTCCATCAAAATAATTTTCACAGATGAACACAACTTTGATCAATTTCTAAGCCTAAATGCAGTCGCCAGAAGTAAAAAGCTAAAGGTAGGCTTACAAACGAACTACACCACAGTCCCACGACTTCAACGTCACCATCACTAAGCCTCTGACAGCTCTTTTAGTTTTTGTCTAAAAACATTTTCCCAGAGAGTTTGAGTTAGAATAGTTTTTAAGAGCACAATTATAAGCATAACACTGCTGTAAAAGCAGACTGAGATTACCTGTTCAGAGGGATGACGTTTAATGTCCCCGACAGCCTCTGTAGTCCCATTTAGCCACTTCCCAGCAAGCAATAGCCGTCATTTCACCGTCTAGGTTAACTATAGACCTGATATAGTCCAGCTATGAGTAACTCACTTTTAGACAAAATAATCTTGAATTTGGTTACGTCTTTTTTGTCAAAATAACTTGCGGGATGTATGATATTCCATCATGGAAGCAAAGTAAACAGTGATTAGGCCTACAAGACGTTTGGTTTCATTTCTTCACTCATTTCATTTCTTTGTTATCTAATTGATGAGTCTATTCTTGGGCGATGGTTTAGACTGTCTTAGACTGTTCGAAATTTTCACTGACAGACCAAATTCAGCCTTGTTTTAGCCTAGACGTCTGGGCTGTGTTTGGACGGCTATTAGACGCCTTTTAAACGTAAAATTGCTTGCTAGTTTGTTAGCAATCGCCTTTTTCAAAACAAGTAGCAACTTTTTTTTTAAACACGAGGGGGTAATACTGATGTGTCAGAATAAAATGTGAAAATATATTGAGCTTGTGTTCACCACAGACATTATTTTAGCCATTTAACCAAAATCTCATTAAAAAACCCAATAACTTCGGGACGATGCTACCGGAAGTGCTAAAATACTTAATCGTTTTACACTTTGACCTAAGTGATGTCCTACCTGAAACACTTTATTGCTGATTTCTCTGATGTGAGTGATCAGAGATATCATTGTGAGCAAAGATAAATCATTTATGATAAATAAAGCAATATTTTTTTTAAAAAATAGGAATTTTCTATTTTGATTTCACGGTGACTTTAAATTCATGCGAAACAAAAATGAATTGATGTAACAAATCAGCTCAGCTTATTATTCAATGACTTTCTCTCACACAAAAATAAACTCCATGGTCGATACCTACAAACCAGTGAAGAAATATTTTTGGTTAAGTGATTAAAAAAAAAGTCGAGTCACTTGGATGAATCAATGTCCCTACCACTATGACCGGAGAGACACTGAGGTTCGAGCTAAGCGGATGATAACCATTGAATCCCCCTCCCTCTTAAATCACAGGCTAATTGTCCCAGTAAGATTTGGCAACCTGGCTTTTTAAAGTCAATTCGTGCCAGTCGAGTCCAGCCGTTGGTCAGACAGGTCTCGTGCGCATACCCCCTCCCACCGGCGCGAAAACTGGAGAAGCAGCATATGCCCTCGAGTGATATTCCGTACTACATGTGGTGGCATCGATGTAGCTTTGTGCCACTGCGCCGTGTAAATGCGTTGTTTGAGTTATCACTTACCGCTGTGGGCGCTAAACCATCGGGGCGCGATGTGCAGGGGTAAAGTGTCTGCCAACGACGCGCGGGATCCCAGGTAAAGCATACCGTCCGTGTGGTGCCCCCCGCCAGTTTCTTGGTATCCGTTCCCGTTATGAGCAGGATCCGAGCCAGACCCCCCTCCTGCTCTGTCCGTGTCTGTTCCTCTGGGGGTGTAAAACCCGAAGGGCACCGTGGCGCTGTGATCGATGCCCATCCCCGCTACGGAGCTCACTGAGCGGCTGCGCAGTCCCATCGTGCCGCCTTGCCGGTAGTGCCCGAAGTGGGCCGAGGGTGGCACCGCGCTGTCATCTGTCGAGACAACGGGAAAAGCACCCCGGGGCCGCCCCGCCGTACTCTGTTTGCCCCCCATCCAAAAGTATCCGCTAAAAATGGGTGGGGGTGTCGCGGAAAGGATGTCACGGATCGCCCTGCGGCGCTTCTCGAGCCTCCTTTCAAACAAGCGAGCAAAACAAGCGCTAAAATCCGCGGTTGTCAAGTCTGACTAAAACAGCTGTGTCTCGCAGACGCAAGAGTCCATTTTCCTGGTCGAATCATGGACCTAAAGTCTAAATAATCACCTTAACTCACGAGGGAACAAGGGGGTGATAAAGCCGTTCGCGCGAGCAAAAACGCAACACGTTCCCCGCTTAAAAGCAACTGACAGGACAGCCTGGCCAGAATCACCACATCCGCAGTACTTTTAATGCGAAGGCTCTCTCTTATTCAAAGAGGACTGACTCAAAATACATCAGTCATGATGCCCGTTGAGTGTACACGTCCAGGTCCGCTCGTGCTCCCTCCGCCTGCCTGGAGATTCGGGTCAGCGTGTGCCGCTCCCCTGCACGCGCAGATCCGTCCGTGCGCTGCTGCTGCTCGGAGACAATAGAGGCGGTTACTGCGCATACGCGGATTAACAGTGGCGAGATGTGCTGTAAACGCGAGCATGTATTTACAACATCTAGCCCAAACAATCAATTATTAAGAAGTTAACACAGACAACGTCTCGCCTCCAACAGCCGCTTGGTGATCTGAATATGGTGTTAGAGGACAGAGATGTGACCCAGTCACGTTGCCGGCAGACATTATTTAATTTAGGAACTCATGTTTTCATTTGAAACAATTCAGTCGAAGGCCTTATAAATGCTTGAGTTGCTATCTGAAAATTAATGGTCTTTCATCTCCATAATGGGGCCAAAAAATGCGAGTGTTTTAGTACAATAAGCCATGAAATCTCAGGGGCATTTGACAGACAACAAGAAAACCATGTTTAGTTTAAATGGCACAGCATGCGAAAGATCGCAAACTGATATGTGCATCTTTCTCTCTCGGTTTGCAATTTAATGTAACTTATGGCATGGCTGTTTTATTGCCAATTATTTAGTATGTGTCATCACATACATAATAATAGGGAAAAAGTTATAAATATATGTATTAATACATTGTCAAGTTATATATATATCTATAAAAATAAAGCAAATATAAGGTATATAATAATAAAATCGCCATTTATTGTGATAATAAAATTATCACAATAAATGGATAATCCATATTTGCAATATACAATATTAAAATATAAAATAAAATGCAATAGGCTTAAACTTCTAGCTAGACAAAGCATGCTGTATCGCTCACAGTAAATATTCAATACATTATGCTTATTAATATTTCTACATTCATAAATTAAGAATGGACCATATCACTGATATCATAGTGTGCATTGTATTAAACTTGCTGAAATCTTTTAGAGGCGTGATATTGTAACCAGGACCATAAGACTGATGTAAATTATTACATTTGCTTCCCCTGAGGATTTTTAAATTAGCATAAAATACATGATTTTGATATTATTTCAAGTGCAACTGCTGCCCACAGGCGTAACTATCGGTACGCAGGGTACGCGGTTGCTTACGGGCCCGGACCAATCAGGGGCCCGCGTGACTGGAAGATATTGATTGACAGCCGGGGGCGGGGCCCCCATCGCATTTTACTACTTTTAGTCTGATCGCATTTTAATTTTTCGCGAATTTATTTGAATAAATAATGACAACAACATATTTTACTGCTCATTAAATACATGTTTGAAACCAACAATGATGGATTTTGGTGTACTTTGTTTCGAATTTGGACTGGGGAATCCCCGGGTGAACATGAGTATTGCGCGCAAAACAGTAAAAAAACTTGAGACAGATATGGTCGGCAAATTACAAACACAAAAGTGGCTTTCAAAAGCGCAAATGAAAAGAGGAATTTGACAAATTAATTAATAAATTACCAAAAATAGGAAGCTTCTTTAAAAAGATGACACAGGAGGGGGAGATCGAGATGGAGCAAGAGAGTGAAGCGACTTGCCATACTGTCAATTGAGAATGCCTGTCCGCGCCATCTAGATCTTAAGGATTTAATTCGACAACTTTGCACAGAGGAAACCCGTAAAATGCCGCAATAATGTAAGTGAGCATGTTTTTTATGTATTAGGACCTAGGCCTATGTGTATGTAGTCATAGCAGTGAGTAACAATGTGTCAAGGTGCGCCGTCACCAGCAGTGTTTTTTTTTTTTGTGCGCGTAGGCTACTCCTGATTTTTTCAGTCATCTCATCTCTTATATGCTGCCTGTGTCTCTGTGATCCTATCCTGTCCTATTCATGTTAGCCTGCTCGTGGACATTGCGTCACCACGTGTTGTAGTAGGGGGGCCCACCTTGATAATCCTGCATAAGGGCCCGGTGTTGGCTCGTTACGCCACTGCTGCTGCCTATCTCAGAATTAAACAATATTTCAGTTAGAGTAGTCTAATGTGTTCAGGGCATTGAGCAATGTCATACCGAGGACCATTTTGAGAATATAAAAATAATTTATGTGCAATCTAAGCATGCAGTGTAAGTGCACAAAAACCATAATTTATGTCTATAAAAAGTAGTACTGAGTCTCTTCTGCAAATTTGGCTGTGACCATCAGAACTGCCTCGTGTCTTATCTTTTTAAAAGAAGACATTGACTTGGTATTGTCTCTTTGCGCACTTATATTTCATATGTTGTGCTGTAAATAAAAGATTTATAATGGCATGTATGAAGTTGAAAAGCACAAAAGTATGTGGCAGCCCTGATAGTTTAAGATAATTAAAAAATATATTATTCATTATAATATATTAATTTAGGCCTTTAAAGAACAGAAATAGGCCCATTCTACTTGACTTGCAGTTACAATCCAATAACTTCAACTTTCATTGTGTGTCTGCTTATATTGTGTGGTAAACAACTTTTGAATTTACAACAAGATAATATAGTTTTATAATTCTGTTTAATGACAGGCCACTGGTCAACCATTGTTATGTTTACGTGAGACCATTCTTGTAATGGTAAGCAGTACTGACAGACAGCAGTAATCACTGCAATTATAGACTGTCTCGTGGCTAAACTAAAGAAATAGCGACATCTGATGGCCAAAGTAATAAATGCGCATGACAGAGTTGTACATTGTATCTTAGTTCCATAACGTAAAAAGAAAGAAGCAGTTGGTAAATGTTCATTTAAATATTTGTGTTTTTTGTGTTCTAGTGTCCTTTTGTTTATCTGAGTCTTATCACTATATTTAATAACACACCATGAGACATCCTTTTTTACTGAACTCTCATACAATACACAGGCATGAGCAATCAACAGATTATCAGTCCAATACATAAGTCAACTTAATCAAACACAGAGTGCCAAACCAAATCCACCACATCCCCCTTTTTTTTAACAAAACTACGATTTAATATTTACATTCAGACTGTTTTACTCAAATCTTCCCATGTAAATATTCAAATCTATGAAACAGTAACTTTAATGAAACATTTTACTAAATTAACTAATCAAACACCATACCACATATTTAATTCTAAACGTTCACTGTAAACATCAATAGACCAATCAAATTACGTTGAGAATACTTTGTCTCTTCTGTTATTGATTCCCGTTTCTTTTTTTCTCACATGTCCACAACATAGGCCTAATCATATCTATTTGGCCGTATTACTTCTCTACTTCTAGTATGGCACGTTGGCTGCTCATCAACTCTCACCGGAGAATTCTCAAGTGATTGGTCTGCTGGTCAGGGTGCCTGAGTGGAAGTCTTCACCAAATGCTCATCTGGATTAACATGCACAGACTCTGGTGTACCTTTCTCAAGTGTACTATTTCTCCTGAATGTCTTTCCTGCAGGCGTTTGCACTGAATAAGACCAAGGTTCATCTCTCTTGTGGACCACCACTGCAGGCTCTCATCCACGTCTCGTCTGCATGTACTGTGGATCCTGGAACCAGCTCAGGTAGTGTCTTGGCATTATGGTTGTACTGATGCCGCATTCGAGATTGCAAATCCTCCAGTCTTTTGTGTATATGTTGTGGGGTTGACTGTTAAAGCACAGCACTAGAGCATGAAAGTGTGCTCCGCACTCCGCAGGACTCTGCCCATCAGCATTTGTGCAGGAGATTTTTTCAGGCCTGTCACTGGTGTATTTCTCAGTGACAGCAGCACTAGATGTGGGTCTGTGCCAGTTTGTATCGCTTTCTTCTATGCATGTTTAACAGTCTATATTGCTCTTTCAGTAAGTCTATTGGACTGAGGGTATCCTTGACTAGAGAATGTGAGCTTAAAGGACTTCATCTCGTAACTGGTAAATGGTACGTTGTCACTCAATATTTCTTTCGGGATACCATGTCTGGCAAAGACTGATTTCATCTTTTGTATTACAGAGTGGGCTGATTTGTCGGGTAAATTCAGTACCTTTGGACATTTTGTCAAATAGTCCACAAGCAATAGATAAGACTGACCTCTCAGCTCAAAGATATCTGCTCCAACCTTCATCCACGGGAGTTCTGGAACGTCATGTGTGATGAGTGGCTCTTTTTGATGTAATGGCTGAAGTTGTTAGCACAGTGCACATTTCTCCACCATCATCACTATGTCTAGTGCCGTTCCAGGCCAGTATAGGAATTTTCTTGCTTTGGTCTTTGTTCTCTGGATACCTTGGTGAGCTACGTGTAGCTTTTCTAAGATTACTTTTTTGAAGCTCTGAGGTATGATTATCTTATCTCCTACCTTTACAATGCCATTCTGTACGCTGATTTTGTGCCGCATAGGCCAGAAGCTGTGTAGGCTACTGTTCACACCACGTCTTTTCTGTGGCCAGCCAGTCTCTACCTTCTCACACAGATCTTGTTGGAGTGTCTGCGGACTCAGTGCATCAGTGGCCTCCAAACCAAGTCTTCGCCATCATCAGCCTCACTACTCACAGTTGCATGGGATAGTGTATCAGCAATATGCATGTGCTTGCCAGGTGTATATACAATGTTCAGTTCATACTTTTGTAGTTGTAACAGCATTTGCTGCAATCGTGCTGGGGCCTTGCACAGCTGTTTCTGCATGATGTTCTCAAGGGGCTTATGATCTAATTTTTCTGTCACTGCCTTGCCATATATGACGGACTCCTGGGAACTCACCTAACCCAGTGAAGACTGATGGATGCATCTTGACCAGCTCTTCTTTGTTCGACACCGACTTTTTTGCCAACAGCTCAATCCTTTTCACTAGCTGCAGCTCTTCACATTCCCCCAAATACTATTAACACCGTTGATGTAGGCTGTGGCTTAACTGGACCAGGGATCTTCTGGACACTGGAAGCACATTTGCCTCTGCACCTGTATCTAGTTTGAATCTTATCTCTATGCCATGGATGGTAGCTGTCGTGTACCACACACTGTCCTTTATCCATTCCATCTCGTGCACTTGTGCATGTCTTAAAAGTGCCAATGTACATGGAATCTATTTCATCTATTTTCTATAGCGACAGTTTCGTGTTGCTGGTTTCTTACAACTTTTGGTCCTTGCACCAGGTTTTCTGTTGTGTCGCTTTTTCTATAGCATTTACTTGAGAGTCTTGGACAGCAGCGGCATTTTGCATTGCCTGTATCTGTGTTTTGGCTAACTCAGTTGACCTGCATATCTCAATAACTCTGTGTAATGACAAGTCATTTTCACGAAGTAATCTTTCTTTGAGAGAAGGGTTTGTTACGCTAAACACCAGCTTGTCTCTAAGCATGTCATTCTCACCTAGGCCAAACTCACAGTCTTTGCTTTTTTGTTTCAGCTCTGATGAATATGTCCACTGGATGAGACCAGAATTGATGCCTCTGAAACACAACTTTTTTTGTGGGCTGCAGTAGTCTCGGAATGCTGTAAGCAGGTCTTCCATCGTCTCATCACCGAGATGGATGGTGGGTGTATTACACACTTCTAACGCCTCTTCTCCAATGGTGTGAAGCAAAATAGCAATTTTAACAAGCTCTTGTTTGGCACTCGCTCCCATATAGGGAGCAGTCATATAGTACAGCTGAAAACGCTGCTCCCATCCACGCCAATTTTCCGCTAAATTGCCTGTTAGCACCAGTGACGAAGCTGGCTTGAACTGTTCGTGTCAACATGTTCGTCTGCCGTAACATGTACATTTAAGCTGGCACGCTAATCAGTTCGTGTCAACAAAACTGCTCGCGGTATTCACTCCACTGTCACTTCTGACACCATGTTGTGTTCTAGTGTCCTTCTATGTTTTCTGTGTCTTATCAATATATTTAATAACACACCATGAGACTCTGAGCCCAGAGCATACTTTTTTTTTTTTTTTTACCGAACTCTCATTCAAGACACAGGCATGAGAAATCAACAGATGATCAGTCCAACACATAAGTCAACTTAATCAAACACAGAGTGTGCCAAACCAAATCCACCACAGTGTTCCTACTAATTCTATTTTCTTTTTATGTTTTCTCTTTTTCTATATTAAAACGACAACTAATTCTAAAATAAAATCTTTTTTTTCTTATTTTTAAACTGACCTAGTATTTTCTTTTTACCACATGTTTTACCATAATCGTTGATAGCAAATCAAAGAGTATTGAGAAGCTGAGTCTTCGACACTCTGTTATCGACTGCTCGCGCCTTTTCGATGCTTCTTCTGCTCAACGTTCCATTACTTCTTATTCGAAGTTGCGCGCCAAATGCAATGACAGTGCTGTTGTTTTGACCAGTTTGTCTTTATTATTTTTTTTACCGTATGTTAGATTTTGTTTGCTCATTTATCGTTCAATTATTGTAAATAAATAAATGGACGCGCTATCCTACATGCCCGTTCCTCCGGGTATCGGAATGGAGGAGAATTTCTTTTCTCTGGATGATATTTTACTGTCTCACGAGCGACTGCCGTGCATGACTGAGAGCGCGTTCCCGAGACTAGGGTTCCTAGAGAAGTCCAGCGAGAGCCGCGACATACCGGAGGTAAAATACATTTACCAATACAATTTGTTTTAAAGCGGTTTTAAAAGTGTTCAATCACTTTTGGTATATAAAGATGACACACAAACTTCTTGAACTGTTTTTCTAATTTACACTTTAGATCTTCTCTTCCCAGATCTTGTCTCAAAGACAACCACCTTTATAAAATATAAATGATTATGTTTAAACTATAATTTAAACAAAACGTGAATATTTATTTGTATAAAAATGATTTCCACAAATTACCCTCAGATTTAGCATAATGGCATAATTTCCCTCATTAACAATAATTGTTTAAAGTTGAGAAGTTTTTAAAGTTTTTCTGTATTGTAGTGTACTTTCCCAAGAAGAGCAATAAATTATTATTAATAATAATAATAATAAAAAAGTCAAATTTCTGTTTAATACATAAAATGGCAGCTATGAAATTAACCTTAAGTCAAAAGGAAAAAAATATCATTAAATTCCATAACTAATTTCCACCATAAAATGTTATCAAACAGAACACAATACATTATTTGAGATGTGATGGAAATGGCACTGTGGAAATATTCATGACAAAATGATAGTGTTACCACTAAAACAATATTGAATTTAAAACAATCTGAATTTTTTTTTTGAAGTTTGCATCACTGGATATTACTGTCAGTTTCACATTTCTATCATGAAACTGTTGTCAAATATAACATTTTTAACTACTCACCTTTCCAAATTGCCTCACTTCCACAAACTACTAAGTGTCATGTGGGAATTAGCTCTCGTCTTCTTTGAACAATCTTGTCTTTTTTTTTTATTTACCATCTTAATCATTTTGACGAGCGCTGTTAGACCGCTGAGGCAGACCAGCCTAAAAATGTAACTTAAAACGTGTCATAACAACAGACTGGTGCAGCATCAATAATATCAAATATTGTTGTGCGAAATTGTTGCCGTTGTATTAGGGGTCGGGGTGCTCGTCCCCCTTTATGTCTATGGTGTTTATGGCCCTGACCACAACTTATTTATATGGTGGTCTAATGGCAACTTCATATGAGAAGAAAGTGTCCTTTCACAGATTTATTCTTGTATTTCTGTTTCAGGGCACAAAGATGGAGATGCCGCTCTGGCTGGCCAAGGGCTTGTATGAAAGGAAGAGGCGAGTGCTCTCCATGGAGCTGCCGAAGGTGTATCGTGAGGGCTGGAGAACAGTGTTCGGGGCAGATCCCGCTGTTGTAGACCTGCAAAAAATGGGGCCATATTACTATGGTTTAGGCTCCCAGATGCTGCATTTTGACAACCCAGAAAACCCAGAGATTGCTAATACCATCCTCCAGGTGAGCATGTCTAGATAGGTAGTCATAAAACAATAAATTATGACTTTAAAGAGCATGCAAATGCACAGAAAATCATCTTTAAATGTTAACCCTGCAAGATATGGTGAGGAGTTCTGTTTAATGTACTTTAACCTAGTTAGTAATGGGTAGTTAGAACAAGGTTTGTTGTTAAGGTTCGCAACTTCACATGCTAAAATGATGTCAGTTAAACAACTAAGGGACATGCATGCATTACTGATCCATCTGCTATTTCTTACCTCAACCATTAGAGGGAGCAATACATTTAAAATCATTACTAGCACTGACCAGTTGCTGGGCAGACTGGTATGGCAGGTTTAATAGGATGTACCGATCTGTTGTGTTAAATCAGTAAATGCAATTAAAGCTCCATGTTACTTAAGCTTAGGGAAAGTCAATTTTGAATTTACTTTAAAAATCTCCTGCATAGTTATTATGGCGGGCACTGGCTGTTGGTTATTGCAATTCAGCAAGCAGCTTTGAACATTAAGAATATGGCTAAATTATTTTATTATATGTTTGAAATTGCAAATAGAAAATGACTTTTAGTGTTCAATTAAAACCATGTGAGAAATTGTGGATTGCACCATAAAGTCTACTTATTTTGATAATTTCTGGTGCTGAATTAATTAGATTTTAGGAGTTATATTTTGCTCAAACAGACTGCTTATTGGTGTGACTGAATAGAAGCATTAAACCTCTTTATTATTTTTTTCATCAACTGTCCCTGCATCCTCTAAGGATGTATACGTGTACCTCCATATTATTTATACTGTCCCCATCTTTCTTATCAGACCTTCATTGGTCGTTTCCGTCGGACCATGGACTCATCCCAAAACACCTACAACGAGGACACATCAGCGCTGGTGGAGCGATTGGATTGCTTAGAGAGAAGCCTGTTTAAGTCAGGGCAGAGTGGACTTAACAGTTTCCAACTGTGGGAAAAAGGCCGGTCCTCTCACCTCACTGCCTCTAGTCTAGTTATCAACTACAGAAAGAGGAAAATTACAGACCTACAGGCCTGAAAGTCCAAACGATTGTAACAAAAGGTAAAAGTAGAGTTTCTTGTGAATATGTGTGATATTAAGTTACTTGTATTAAATTGTCTGTGAAATTTTTACTGTAATATTTCTGTGTATAAACTATTTCAATTTGGTATATGGTCAATAAATCAATTTATTATATTGTTTTCACTGTTTCTTTTTCTTTGTTGAAACTTCATAATATATATATATATATATATATATATATATACACCCAGAGAGGTGCTTTTTATAAAGCAATTGAGATTCTCCTTTGATGGGCTCTGTCTTTGTTTTTAAAGCCTGAGTATGAGTTTGCATGTCATCCACGTCAATATCTAAAAGATTTTAACAATGATTATTTCCGGTGTTTAGACTGAAACATAAATAATTAACATTAATGCATTTATCCTCTCATGTGAAGGGTGCTCGTTTCTGCTAATCCATGACCTCTTACATTTAGAATATTGAAGGTGACATTTGTATGCGTCACCAGGTTGCCTCATTTGCATCAGTCAACACAAGGAGAAATCAAATCACTGGATTTCTCCACATCTCTGTGCCCCTTTCTCTCCTCTTTCACTTTAAAAAAAAACCCCACCAAGTTAACCTATCCTTAAGATCTTGCGTATATTTGAATGCTCTTCTGTTCTGCAGTGTAAGACTTCAAATGTCTTGGTCGTCTTGTTTTAATGAGCATGTTTACGAATACAGAGTCCCAGCTGCTTGTTCATGTGTGAAATGTGGGTCAGCTGATGTGATCTCATCCGTGATTTCGGAATGGAAGTTATTGATGTATCCCTCTGGGATGGTCATATTGACCTTGTTATCTCTCCAACCTCAGCCGAGGTGGTTTGGGTAGGGCGGGGGGGGGGGGGGCTTATTGACTTTTTGAAAGGTCTAAACTAAAGAAAAGTCACTCATGAAGTTACATAATTTGGTGGCTTGATGACAAATAGGGCCATGACTTTATTGAATAACCATACATGTTCAGACATTAAAATAAAATTGTAAATGATCCCAAGGAGAAAATATGAGAACAAGTTTAGAACTGTTAAAGTGTTTATTTTTTCTGCCTTTGGTTAGCTGAGAGCTAGTAACCAGAAAGTTGATGATTCAATTACCCCAAACTTTGACATTTTTCCTTGGGCTTGTAAGCAGCCAAAACCCTATAGACCTTATTCAGAGGCGACATGACAGGTATGTCACAGCTAGGCTGTGAGGGACAGACGTGTTTTCAATGGCATCCGCTGTAAAAGGCCGCATAAAGCTCCTAGATCACTTATAATTTTCCACAGCTCATATATTGACTGGAGTTTTTTGTATACTGAAATTTCTTGGAAAGATATTTTTGCAGTGTTTTGTTGCCAGAACAATCAACAAACACATTAAATAACAGTACAACCCACTGAAGAGATGTATGTCCATCCCTCACAGCCACACTTTCATTCCCGTTAAGAATAAAAGATGGTGCTGCTGTGAACAAGGTCTATTGCACCATGTTAAAGATTATTCAAACATATTTGCAATCACATAACCATCAGATATATCATTACATTTTTGTATATCATTGTAGATCTTTCCATGCACTAAGTACAGACTTAAAAATCCTAGGTTACCATTCCATGGCTTCATAGTGAATTGTGTAGTTTTTCACCATGACCCATGCTGGGTCTCCAAGAACACTGCCATTTCTTGTTGTTGCTCAATGAATCACTCCTGACCTGGATTCACAGTGGTGGCTTTTCTGGCATGAGCTAGTGATGTACTGTTCCTCTTAAGAGACGTGAACATGGAGCTGACCCAACTACTGCCTCATAAACCTGTTAATAGTTGCTGTGTTTTTGTAAAGAATCTGACAGTGGCATTTATGGCTAACCTATTTACAGTGCATACAAGATGGTTTTTTTGAAGTGACACTTAGGCAACAATATTTTATGAAGATGTAGTCCAGTGTTCAGTGCCCTTTCACAGAGTTTGTATGCAAGCACAATGTATCCACAGTAGCATCATCTCTGTAGCAACGCTGCATATTTTGAGAAGACTGTGGTGCTAGAACATGTCATTGTGCCTTTAGATTGAATTTCATTTGAATAACACACACACAAAGACAAAAGAATATTCTGATGTGCACCAAAAAACATTGACGTCTTTTTACAATCCGTTCCTCTCTCAATAGTCCTTTTATTTTCTGCAGAATTATTCATGTTTTTAACTGTGTGAGAATCTTCAGCTGACTGTGTTGCATCTCTTTTAAACTGAGTTGGATGAAAAGTATTTACTAATGTTCCCTTGTGTCCGTCTTTGAGACTTTTAGTGCCTTTAAGTTGTTTCACTGAGCCTATTTTCAGACTTTTTCGTTTAAAAAGGACAGACACGACTTGGAGGAAAAAGAGTGAAAGATGGAGAGAGAAACAGAGGTGTCAGGATTAGCCGTATCTAAGCTAACGCCCACACACTGCTCTTCAGATGTGGCTAATCTCTCCGTGACTGGGTTTGCATTCTCTCTGAAACACCAGCTCAAACAAGCCAGTGCACTATAGCAGGTGGGAGTTGAGAGAACACTGTTTTACCCCCTAACCACACTCCATCCCACCCCACCCCACCTGTAGTTGACATCTGACATGAGGAGGCAAAGTCCCCTCTCTATTTTTTGTTCCATAGCTTTCTTTTGTACTACTTTCTGTTGCTTGCCTATTATTACTAATTACCTCTTTTTCAAACTGTTAGTCATAAGATTCTTTGTAAACACTTCAGGTGCAATCACATTTAAATGTGCTGAGTGGCCTACATATCATCATTTTGAGTTTGTTTAGATTTCAACATGAATGGAAATGTGGATGTCCAAACATATGAGTTTCTTTTATTTTAGTTTTAGTTTCAAATTATTCCGTTTGATCTCATATTTCTTAATGTTTCTGTACTGCTAATGATTTTGTAATGTGTGTGTATATATATATATATATATATATATATATATATATATATATATATATATATATATATATATATATATATATATATATATATATATATATATTGACTAGGCACTGCAAAATGCCCCCTAGTAGAAACTCTGTTGATGTTGGATGTGTTGGAACGGATATTAAGGTGTTGGAAAGTATTACCCTTCCCCTTCTAATCTACCTACAACGACTCATTCATCTGTTTTCTTGTTTTTCCAGTATTTTAGAGATCCAATTGTTTTTTTCACTGCAGATTGACCTGTCTTTTATAAATAGGCAGATCTTTTACAAAAGTATTTATTTTGCTGTATTTTTATGTATCTTTCTCTCACCACCTCTCTCCATACCTTGTTTCCCATTCTCTCTATCAGTGTCAGATGATGCCAGTTTGAAGGACAAGTGTTTTCAGGCTGATGAGGAAAAAACATCCATAAATATCAGTCGAGTGACCTGTTCTGCTTCGTTCCTGCTATAATGGAGGGATGAGTCATAGCTAAGCTGTCCATCTCTCATGTTTATCTCTCATGTTCTTTTTCTTCTTCATTTGAGTGGCACATCACCACATATAGGAAGCGTCGTGCTTAAATCCATTTTGTATTTAAGATTGTGCTGAGACAACCTTTGCAACTTAACTGCAACAACCTACTTGTGGTAGTGGATTTTGCACAGGCAACCACACACATTCTCTTTAGACAAAGTTACAATCTACTTTTTTTAAGGTGTTGTATCAGTGGCATAGGGCTTGTAACCAGAAGGTTGCTGGTTCAATCTCTACATGTAGCCAACCATGAGCTACCATCGTATCCTTGAGTAATGCATGACCTGTAGAGTAAGTGTATCCCATACTTTTTGGGATAACCTTTTTGTTTTCTTCAATCATGTGGTATGTCAAATAAAATAAGCATTCTTGTGTTTCAGACAATCTGGATTCAAGCATGTGCTGAAGCAAACTCAGTCTACAAGGGATTCAAACAGCACAGTAAGTATACTAAAAAGGATTAAAGGATTCCTAAAAAGCAACTAAAATCCAACTCAATGGAAAATTTTGATGCAACGTGTAGACCTTCTAGTCTAATACTGTCTACTACTGAAATCGTGTTTTTCTGTGATCAGTTGCAGACACCATAATTGAAATCTCATTAATTTATTCCCATTTATGTGCAAGTGAAAACCACAAGACCACAAGTCAAGCTAAAGTACCTCTGACACTCCTAATTGTGATGTCTTTCCTTTAGACAGATGCACTGACACTCTCCACATTGCATTGGGACAACATTTTGCCTCCTTGATAGCAGATGCCTTGAGTATGTCCTGCTTACCAATGAGCAGTTTAAAGTTCTCATTGGCACAGGTACAGACAAACAAACCTCAGATAAACAAAAGACTCAAAACGTGCTTCGCCTATCAACTGTGGTCCACAGCGCTGCCAGTTTTCTCCCAATTCACCACTTCAAACCTGGCTATAGTCCATCTACTGTAATAGACCTTTCCAAAAAAGGCATCTGACCTATTTTTCCTTATCGCAGAGCTAATATAGAGACAAATAAGGGCTAATTAGCCTGCAAGATTGTGAGCCAAGAATGTGTTATTGTCTTAAATTTGCAACAAACAATGAAACAGAGAGAAATGTACACTGTGCTGCACTGTTGTGTACAGTAAGTGGTGATAACTAGCCCATAATTCCTAATGAAAGTAAACATAATCGTCCGGGGCTGGTTTGAGCTAGTGAATTGACACATTTTACGTTGAAGAGTGGAAAGCAACCTTCAGCAAAGAATATGTCAGACTGCAGCATAATGTGAGTTGACATTTCTTGTTCAGTCAACTCAACAAGTGTGCTGAAATACTGTACTCTCAGAAATTTACAGGCTGGTACCATTGCTGAATAAAATCGCTCAGAACACTTTTGATTTGATTTGATTTTATATAGTTAAAAATTGTATAAGTAGGAACAATAGAGTATTGAGTTGGCATGTGCACCTTTTCTCCTCTTAACTGTGTCAACAAGATAATGAGAAAGGTTTATTTAGATTACTGATTGTGGCTCCAAAGTGGGTTATATGGACTATGGAGTCAGACTAGTCATAGGCAGCAAGATTTTTTTCTTGGTTACAGGATTGAAGAATATTAAAGACAGTGAGACCGCAAGGGGAGACAAGGCATGTGTCAGTTTTTCCATCCTTTAGATGTATTAATTAGGATATTGATTTGATATGATTCAATGCTTTTGGCGTCTTACAAATGATAAGCAGTTATCACCCTCAATATCCTCATCATTGTCAATATTACCACCAGCACAAACATTTTTTTTTTTATTTACATAAAAAAAATTAAGTCAGGACATGCAGCTAATTTTGAATGACCATTCATTGAAAAGATTTTGTTGCTCCAATTTTGATGTAGACAATATCTGACAATGAGATTGGCTACCTGGACCATGCTAACCAGTCTTGAACCCTTGACTACCCCAAACATTGAGATAAGCCAATTATAACAGCATTTAACTATAGAAGGTATGTTAGCAAAAACTGACCAATTCCTAGAGTTAGAGGGAGGATGAAAAATAGGCTGAATTACAACTGTTTTTGGTGCAAGAAACCTTGACTAACATTAGAAGTAGTCTTCAGGGGAAAAAGAAAATGTCCATAAAAGAGTACAAAGAAGTAAACAGTGCTCTGTAACAACATGTGCATGGGCGTATGTGTCTGTGTCTTCGAATAATGCTGTGATAAGTAAACGTGTGGGTTTGTTGTGGCAGTGTTTGGGTGGGTATATGAGTATGTTTTTATAATCATTTGGGAGAACAGTTTCTAGTAAAAACTGCCTCGATAAAAGCTCATGCTGCCAAATTCATGCCTTCTCCCTGAAGTGTAAGAATTGCGTGTACAGAGCTGTCACTTGTGGTCTAATTGGACAGCCTTTCATCCTAAGCCTCCAGGCTTTACTCAATATCCCTCACTATTTATTTCTCCTCTCTGTCTCCTTGATTCCTTCCTGTCTGCCCTTTGGTCTTCTTTCAGTCCTCTCCTGTATCCAATTTCTTATCTCTCTGTCTCTTCTCCTGTCTGTCCCTCTCTGTGTCCCTCTCTGTGATTGCTCTTTCTATCTCCCTTCCTCTATCTCGCTCTCATCTGTTGGTATGGCTCAGGCTGCATCATCCAAGAGGACACGTGTTCTCTGTTTATTATAGAGCAAAAAAGGGAGGGGGAGAGTGAGCGAACGAGGGAGGGTGGAATAGAGGTAGAGAGATTCACACAGAATAGCCCTCATAGGGTAGACAGTATCGCTCTGAAACGCACTTACAAGCAAACAATAAGAGAGGCTAAGCACATCTAAATCTTATTAGACGACAACAGGAACCACAGTCCTTAAGCAAAGGTAAGAAAGATCTCCTTAGTCATTGCAGTGATTGTTGTAAAAAGGTGCAAATTAGAAAGATAATTCAAGAGAACTCTAAGACATCTGTTGTTAGGTTAAGTTGACTACTTGGTTGTTTTGGTGCAAGGTGTTTGAAGACATGGCAAATGGACAGAGCAGATCAAAAAGTGTCGCAACAATGGGCCATGAGGGACTCCACCTCTGGAGAAACATTATCAGGAGAAACATTAGAGTCCCTGCTAAGAGTATTCCAGCAATTGTGTCATAAGCTACGCTTCATAGTACCAGCCTCTGCATTGGCGTCAATGGGTAGTCAACAGATAAAATTTATTAACCCCACAAAATAACTGCGTCAGACAGAGACGCTTTGCCAAAAACAGCAAGCCAGTGGCGGTCCATCCAGACCACCCTTTAAATTCAGGGTAAGTCTATTAACAGGTGTTCTTTTACCTTCATTGGACTAATGCTATCTGCTATGGTGCTGAGATGTAATTACTGATAAGCACAGCTTTTGTTTTCTTAATCTCAATAACACTTTACAAAATATCTGACACCAGTGTACCTGGTTGGGTGCCAGCTTGCATTGGGAGCCCAGGAGGGCCGTGGAACTTTCCAGGGTGGATAACTGGGACTTATCACAAGCCTTGACACTTTCAGCTTTAAAGGGTTGATGGATGATGTTGTTAGCTTGTGCTTAAAGATGAAAATATTTCTGTTGGGTTTAAAATAAAACAGTTGTGGTTTAAATACAGCAAATGGCGACTGCCCCACCTTTGGTTGACAACATAGCAGAAGCTGAAATTCATTTTATCTATGTGACATTGTTGGTGGAAATTCAAGCTAGAAATTCAAGGTAGTTTAATTACTGTGTGTGATAATTAAAGCTGCAAAGATGAATAACAATATGTGGCATGCTTTTTTTTAAAACAAGTGATTAAAGAGTAAGTAAATATTTTAAGTAATATTTAGCCTTTTAAAAAGAAAGATGGCATTACTGACGCAACTTGATGCAAGGCTGATCCCTTTTTTGTTGTTGCTACGTATCCCTGCAAGACAACAACGAGATGCCCCCATTTCTACGTTACATAATAATGCAACAGACGCCTTGGAAACTTTTCTGTCTCACTCTTACCAAACCTACACATCCTGAAAGCCTTCCCTGTTAGAACTGTTGGACTGTTGTCCACTGAGCATGGAAAAATATTTTTTAATAAACTGCATGTTAGCTTTACTCTAATAGAAGCTCCTGGCTTGAGATTTATATAAAGAATGTCATTTATAGAGGATTTTTTTTTTTAAGTGCCTGGAACTTTTCAATAAAACATATTTTTGAAAGAGGCATGCGGACCCGGAGGGGGCTTCCTGAATGCTAAGATTTTTCTGAATACCAAATATTGTGTATAGCTCAATTACAAATGGATCTTGTTTTGTACTGATAGATGGCGCCCGGATTGTTCTGGAACTTTCCATCCAAGACTAGCTGCACGGTTCCACAGAGCCTGCTGCAGACAATGTACGTAGTTCCGCCTGTAACTGAGGTTGTAGCCTTTCTTTTCCGTTTTTTAGCATCCATGCCTTCATTTTTCGTTTGTCTCTTTGCTTGTGAATTCCATGGCTCGTTGCTGTGTCTGACCACCTTGATTTGTCGACCAATCACTGGGCAATGGCCAAACAAGGTCAAGTGTCAATAACCATCATTATTCAGCACTAGATCATTACTCATAATTCATTGGCCAATAGCTGTTGATTGTTCCAGCCTTGAGTCTGTGACCAATCCATTGATGTAGGTTTATGTTGATTTAATGTAAAAATATTCATTTTATCATTTAGATTTCATCAACTATATAGGTATCTGAATTATGAGGTCTTGACTTACAATCAATTGTTGCTTGAGTTATATGTTATTTGATAATAATAAAAAATAATGTCCATATATGTTGCCTTCAGAGATGTGTATCGACCTCGGTGTCCATTGTTTTGTTTTGGTGGCTTTGGTACTTTGGATGTTTTTCTGTTCAAAAGGGTTCTGAAAAATGTCTGCAGTCGTTGACCTCCAGTGCCCCCAAGCTTATAATCAACTTAGCCACATGACACCAATTTCACTTTAATGAACTACAATAAATGAAAAAAATCTCCATGAATAATTTGATTGAAGAAAGCCATTATGGGTTTGATTGTATTATATTCTGACCTAAATAGGTGTGCAGCTGTGATAAAAGCCCAGGCCGAAGCGAAAAATCGCTTCATGAAAGCTTTTAGATGGAGGTATTTATCAAATTGGAACCATTAATATTTCAAGGAAAAGGCACATCCCTGGATTGGTTTCCTACTGATCCATACAGTAGAAACCTGTTTTAAGGAAAGGTTCAGGCAGCTTACTGTACTTTTGGCCTAGGTAAAACAGCCTTATTGAGGACCACATACCAACTCACCTTCTGTCAGCCTGGTTTAGAGCCCCAGGCAGCTCCTGACAAGAGGCAGTGTGAGGGGTTGGAAACATGGTTAATTCTGGTGGTACAACACTATCAGGGCAGATAGCTGTTATTGACCTTTCGGATGTTACTCTGGAGGTATGAAGTGAGTTCTCTGAGGGATCAAGATTACACATTTTTGTGAGTTCCACAGCTGTTTACCACAGAAAGTTTAATACAAACCCATATTCTGTTATTGTCTATTGGACTAGGGCAGTGTTTCCCAAAGTGGGTAGTACGCCCCATAGAGGGGGCTCAGGGTTATAAAAGGGGTGTGTGGCGAAGCCAAGGGATAGCGTACAGTCAGCAGATTGTTGTGCAGAGAAACCTCTTCAGGGTGATATAAGACCCCACTGTGAAATTATCCCATGCATGTGGCTACTTGCCACATAAGTAAATATACGAACACAAAATATTAATTTAACATTTTATTACCTCAAGATGACACTCAGGACCCGCTTGAATGGTCTGTTATCAGGTGTAGTGGTTGTTGTCATGGATTAACAGACTGGTAGAAGGCGTGGTTGAAAAATCAGAATTGAGTAAAAATATAAATGAACGATGCATGGTTCTGCACTAGGCATAGACAAGACTGTGAAAGTACTGTCAGTGCCAAATGTAAAGCAGGCTATGAATCTACTTCTAATGTCACAACTACCAAAACAATGTTTACATTAGACACGAGCGGCCTGATGTGACAAAAGCAAATAGAAAATCAATGATGCTGTACACTGGATGCGGCACAACACAACAAATTCCGACAGTAAACTGATGCCAGATCTATTTCTGACATATTCCAGCAACCGCACAACTTCTGACACAAAGGACAAAAATGTTTGTCTAGTGTAGATAGCCTCAAGAAAAGAAAATATGACGAGGCATATCTCACTTTCAGATTCACCAGTACAACGGTGGGAAATAAAAAGACCACATTGTGTTGTGTGTCTAAAATATTAGCTTCTGACAGTATGAAGCTGATAGCTGAAAGACTCCACTTAGAGACTTCACATCCAAACACAAAGAGAAGTCCGTTGAAGTTGTAGTACTGTATTAATTACAATGTTTCAATATCCTTAACTCAATCTGCTTGCAATTACATCATTCTCTAGTGGGCACGGTTGATTGGTTCCTGCTGTATCAGTAGCCAATGTGCTCACAGCTCAACATTTGCTGTAGCAGTTGCAGCTCACTTTCAGAAACCCTCCACCTTCCCCAGCTCCACCTGAATAGATCAGCAGCATGTCTTACTTGCTCACAGCTGCATGTCCCGTATTGGCAGTAGCAAGTCCTGTACTTGCTCTGAAGCAGCAAAAGCAACAATAACAGCAGCAGTGTAGCAGATCTATTCCGCCAAGACAAAACATATCAACATGGTCATATCCATTACCTTGCCAAACACTCCTAGGGTTGTCATGACAGAAATCGTTTTCTCTACAAAAGGTGGGCCTGGCAGAAAAAGTTTGGGAATCACTGGACTTAACGTTCCTGGAACAGTCAATTAAGTGTAAGGGTTATGTGAGCTTGTTTTATTCCCATTTGAGTATTTTCTGTTCCATCAACCTCTACATTTGACCTTAAAAAGTGGTTCCTTATAAGAATATTGGGCTTGAATGAAATATATACACATTAGAAGAACAAGATCATTCATTCTATAAAAAACACATAGAAAACAATCTCAGCAATGATGCCAAGCTAGTTTTTAGTGGGTGTAAATGGAGGATAGTTCATTTGCCTTGATGTTTGACTTTTTTTTTCAACAAGTGCTTTATAAAAACAGCTAAAGCTCAGGTCTTCTGCTGATTTCTCCCATATTTCCACATTGACATAAACAAATTTATTTTTATTTCCTGGTATATTTGATGCTGCCAGTATGTGGGTGGTACTTAGCACTCTCTACACCTTTCTATTTACCTTGATAATGTTAGCATTCAAATGGCTAATTAAAACTTTGATCACTTGTATAACCTAATAGCGATGCCAATGAGACTGTATTGCTCAACTTCTTGACAGGTTTGTGCCAAGATTTGTTGCCTGTTTTGTGTTCAGAGAATGACTTTAGAAATTCATCTGACATAGATTTAGTTGTAACAGATTTTTTTTTTGTGCACAGCATAAACACACATTGTCTTGTCCTAACCCAGTTTCCAGGTATTGATGGGATTCTGTATATCAGGTCAGACCCCTGCCTTTAAACAAATTTATTGATTTGGTGTCTGGCATATTCTCTTCCAATGGCCATTCCGTTGTCATATTCCCTCATGCACTCTTTTTTGTCACCGGGCTAGGTCATATGCCAGCTCTGGCTGATGTTGTCTGCTCTCTCAATATGTGAACGCTCTCTAGATCAATGGCCAACATTCTCTAAACGTGTCAGAGAGTGGCCATTTATTTTAGTGACTCCAAACTCCAGTTTTTTTTCTAGTTCAGTTAGGACTAGTAGTGAAGCTGTCGAAAGGAATAAAGGAAACGAAAGGTTATCCAACGCGTCTACTGACATTACTATAGGTTACCATGGCAACACCGAAAGGGTACAGAACCCACAAAAAAATAAATCTCTTTGATAAGGTTGGCTACAGGTTTGTTTTTGACATGAACGTGTTTATTAGTTCCCTGTACTGTAATTTTTATTAGATAACACTAATGTTGTTGACTAAGAACTAGTTTAAAAGAAAATGTTATATTTAACCCATAGAAAATGTGACTTAAATATTATAGACCTAAAATATACATCTACATAGAGTATATACAGACATAAACCATAAACCAATATATTTTTAGCCAGTTATTAGTGGTGCATGTTAAGGTTGCTATTACTATTGATCATACTTAAGATTTTAGGTTTGTTTAAATCTCTAAACCTAAATATTAAACTTTGGCGCATAACTCTTTGTTTAGGTACCTCAAATTGTGCAGCTTGATTTGAAGAGGTGTAGTATTACTTTGATAAGCAATTGGACTCATCTGGTGGAGAAAATGTGTGAAAAAAAGAGTTCAATAAGGGACCTAAGCCATATCTAGTAGGGGTGGGCTCTGTTGACTTCAGCTAGTGAACAACCACATGCCACAAACTAGAAAATACTCTGAATACCTTAGCAACCACATAGCAATGGTGGTTGCGTTGAGCCACTGGCAAGCACCACTCTTGTTCTCTTTAGAAAGAGTACAAATGTAGCTCTATTGTAGTATACCAAAACAGAGTGCTAATGATTATAATAATTATCTGAGAAAGGTCAGTACATGTGGGGGAGGAGGAGGGAAGATGAGATGGATCTACAGAGAGAATTGTGAAAGAGAGGAAGGGAGGAATGAAGAGAGGCCAATTGAGGGTATGGTGGTCATGTCTAGACCTCGTTATAATCAACTCATGGGAGGTGTTATGCAACCAAAATAATAATTCCCTGCAGGGCTTTGAATCATTCTATCCATTCACATCCGAGGGTTTGATTTACACTGCCCATGATTCCAGGACTATGACTTTTCTGTTGGCTTGAAGGGTTCTGAATTAAACTCAGTTATTGTTAGACTCTTCTGAGAGAATTATATGTCAAAGTGCTCTGTCATCTCTTGGGTAAATGTGGCAATAATTTGCACTAGTATTTGGATCAGTTTTTTTCTTTTCTTTATTTCTAATTCATGTTTTTGTTTATGAGGAACTCGTCCTCAAAGCGCTTGACTTTTTAAAGATGCCAAGAAGGTTAGAAGGTTAAATGTTACTTAAAGATGTTAATGACTGTTGCTTTGCCTACATTTTTATGCTATCAATATTTCCATTAAGGTTGTAAATGAAGCCATTCTTCATAATCTTCGTCTATGTTTTTGTAGAATTATTAGAGAGAGGAGACCAGTAAGTTAGCACTAGGCTGTGGAGGTGTTTGTTAGCTTAGCATCATGTTATTGAAATATCAACTGACACTGACGGAGCTCCCATAAGCCGACAACCCTCAGCTACACAGCTGGAGTGTAATAAGTAGCCTAATGGAAAGGTACATTGTCTCATCCATCAACAGATCCCTTGAGACAACCTGTGAGCTAGTGTCACAATTGGCGATGTGCTCCTGGCGATTGACAAGTTTGGACCTTTTTCGTGTCACACTGAACCTAACCACCAAACAACATTCAAGCCATGTTCACAATGCCACCTCATTATAAGTCCACAAAACCCCATTCTCACATGCAGTTTTATATTGTTTGGAGCCAGATTGAAAATTCAGCCCAGCTGAAAATGCAGTTAAAACCAACTCCTGATGGTAGCTGGTTTTACATGTTGTGTGTCTCAATTCGCTCCCTAGTTCAGTACACTGCCCAGGTAGGCAGCCATTAGAATGTTGCAATGTACTAAAACATTCACTCCCTTGAAATTTCCAGGAAGCATAAGCTGCTTATGGAAAATGTGGTCTTCTCCAAGTCATCAGAATAATGATACATGATGTCATAATCATGTTGTATGTAACTGAGTCATTAGTATCCTAATACTTATTGGATCAATGACCAAATGCTTATGTGTTTATGGATTCTTTCCATAGAGATCTAGGGAGTGGAAAGAGACACATGGTCACTAGCTGGTCCAAGCAAGCTGGTTTAGGTGCCTGCCACACAGTGGGTCAGAGGTCCACCTAGTCCCCACCAGCTTAGCTATGTTCTAAAACACAGCTTGATTGGTTGACAAGCTTTACTACCTTAAAGACCCGTGGGAAATTGTTTAACAAGTGCAGTTGTACATATTTCCTATTGAAACAGGAAGTTTGGGCTTGGAAGTTTGAAGAGGTTACGTCAACAGGCTTTAGTGACGTCGCAGTTGTAAACCTACACACTTGTTAGTTGGTTAGAGGTGGTTTAAGGGGGAGGGACATTTTGATTCTACAATTAACATCTGATTGGACAAAAATCTGTAGTGCAGGATGAGTCATCAACATTTGTGGACCATTTTGCTAGAAGAAAAATTCTGTAAATTTTAAATGTATATCTAGTTAAAGTTAATTTATTTCAACTTTTAGAAGTGCACTACAGAATAGATGACCTCAAAGATAACAGACATGGAGTAAAAGCCACAAAACTACAGTTTTGATATCATCGGGTCTTTAAGCTGGTATGATTCGACCCCCCCCCCCCCCCAGCAGGGACTGTATACATGGTTTGAGCAATGGTATTGTGGGTAATATTACAATATTGGAGCAGCAAGACGGATTTGATTGGAATAGGGTTTGCTGTCGAATAGCCTTGTTAATCTCAGGTGTGTGTGTTGCCATGGTGATTGCAGGTTGCTCTCCAGGATGGCTGGCATGAAGGATCAGCAATTCACTGAGGAAAAACCGCTTCTGCCAGAATCCAGGGGACAGGAAACAGAGATGGTGAGTATGTGTGAGTGTGTGCATAGCTAAATATAGTAGACCGGTTAAAAATGTCAGCCTGTTTTTAGGCAAGAGTACAAAAAAATGGATGTGTGATCTATGCTCACCAAATACTGCATTTTATCTTAATCCACACATCCACTTAATCTCAAAAGCATTAGGTTCTTACAGCCATTAAAAAGCTGAAAACATCAGGAAATTCTAAAATTGTAATTTGCCATGCCAGGAATTTTATACATTTTTAGATACACTTTACCATAATGTTATGTGTTCACATGAATTAATTCCTGAAAGCGATGAAAAACATCTAATTTACAGCATTTATTGGGTTATTAGTGTCTTGGTTTATATTCATTTATAAATGTTGGTAAATACAATGAAAAGGATCTCAAGTGTAAACCCTAAAAAAAGATGATAAAAATTTATCAACTTATCAACTAATCACAAAATGATAATCACAATTTCTTCGTCAAAGTTCATTGAATGATTTTTGTGTCTGCTGCTTACTTTCCCACATATCACACAGTATAATTCATGCTTACAAATTTTTTTCTCCAGCTTTTCACCTCCGGCACCAAAGCATTGTCCTCCGATATTATTGAGGGCACTGTCTGCTGTAGTGTGCTGTAACTAGTGTTTGTGTCTATGTGTGATGTGGCAGGCTAAAGGACAGTGTGTGCACGTGCCGCTGCCCTGTGCTATGCCCTCCCCCCACACGTCTCGCCCCCCAAAACGCTGGCATGCCATCGCCCGACACTGGCTCGGCCTGACGCGCCGTCGGACCAGCGGGTACTTCCCGGTAGGCTGATAACTGCACAGATCATGTCCACCCCTCCGGGATACTAATTTGCTTCCTTAAAGTCCTTAAATACAATTATGCTAGAAAAGACCAAACAAGGCCTAAAACTTGCTCTCTACCCAAAAACCCATTTGGTTTCACATGGTGTGATGAGTATAACAGAGAAATGCTCTTTTTGGCACAATGTTTACACACTGGTAATAAGCATTAGCAACTAGTATTAGCAGTAAGATTTGTGAATAACACTTAGGCTTTGTTCAGACAAACAGCAAAAATCTTTAATTTTTATTTTTTAGAACAAATCAGTAGTTTGCAGTCAGAATTTCAGAACATCACATGAAATCTGAAAATTTTACTGATTAATTTAGCTGATTTATACAGATTCATTCAGGTTTTTGTTCGTCAAATTGGATTTTTTAAAACCATGACTAAAACGTCATATGTAAAGCTTGGAAGTGCCAATAGCTGTGTCTGAATTCACTCCTTTATGTTAACAAATGGCATTCCCTATATAGTGAATTGATTAACAAGTGAATGATTTTGTACACAGCTTATGCATAAATGAGTAAATAGTACATTAATGGCTCTGAATATGTTGTCATGATAGCATGATACCACACTCTTGTCTCTAAGCATTGTGCTAACACAGTTTATTTGTACAGTTGATCATTGCTATGGCAACATATGCAGATATGCTGGATATTGACTAGCCTGTCTAAACAAATAGATCACTTCCAAAATAGAATTGCTCAGGGTGGTATTAGAAATGCAAATCAGATTTATGTGCAATGTGGACAAAGCTTTATAACCTGTAATGTCATAAGTTTTGCACTTCTGAGGTACTGCATTAGAGTCTTTATCCTGAAAAGGAGTGACACCTGCTGGTCCGACATTAAAACCGCTTTTGCTTTTCTGCTGCCAACAGCTCTAACTGCATGCACTAACCTCTTTATTTAGGTTTGTGTGTTTATTCCATCTGGTGCCAATCTGCACAAGAATAACATTATAAGTTATACTTGCTTTTCCAAAATGGATGCTTTGTTTATATCTAGTGTAGTTTGTGCTAACTCATGTTTCCTTGCCTTTTCAGAAGAATGAGATGGATTTTTTTGTCATTCATATTGTGACTGTAGGAATATAATTGTTTGGCAAGAAGATGCAGTCCTGTTCTCAAGCTGTTCTTTTACACTATTTTTGTACTCATTTCACCTTTTCTTCTTTGCACGTTGTGTGTTCTTCTTGTCTTTACTCATTAATTCTGATGTTGGACCAGCAAAACACTTTACCATTATACTTCCATGTATAATAGAGTTAAACAGGCCTCTTATCAGCAGTGAAGCAAGCTCAGCTTGCATGTTTTTATCTTTCCACAAATAGCTGCTGATCTGAAGCCAGCTTAGCCACCCACATACTAACCAACCAACAATGTCTAGTGAAACAACAGCCAGTGGTGTAAAGTACTTGAGAAATTATTATTTATTATTTTACTTATTATTATTCTAGGGCATTTTTACAGCACTCACTTTAAAAGGAATACCTGCACTTTTTCTTATTTACATTAAAGTAAGGAGTAAATTATATGTTTTACTCCTTAGAATTCCATTTAGACCTTGAAAATACACATATCACTGAGTCATAGTGATTTAAATATAGATTCTACTTTCCAGTTGTACAAATCAATTTAGCTTTCACTCCAAATGTTTTTAGCTAGATATTTTGGTTTCTATACTTATAACTTAAGTATAATTTCTCAGTATTTTTTACACTCCTGAAAAAAACTAAAGGCACAACAGGTCAAGTATCTGTTTCCATCACAGAAACCCTTTCCTCGGTGACTGGACCTTGCAGTGTGTTGCTCCAAATGCTTATTTATTGTAACAGCATATTAAAAACAAATGTACTTTGGCTTTGATGAACCTGACCTTTTGTGTTCCTTCAGGAAAACTGCGATACCTTTGTGGCTACAGGAGACTGGAAGGTACGGTGACTTTTCCCTGTGCATATTTGATGTTCACTTATGATTTACATCTAAACTGCCCGTCTGTGAGGGAGTTTGAGCCATACATGTCAGATTCAAAATGGTGTGGTTGACATGGCGTCATTATTTCTTTTTTTGGCATTTGATTATTAAAGACAGCAAGACAGAGAAAACAAAGAAAGAATGAAATACATGGCGGCACTGCTATGACCTCCAGAGATTCAATCAGTATCCACTTCAGAGCACTAATGGAGAAAATGCAGTACCAGCCTGCTGGTTAAAACTGATAGTTTAATCATTCCGTGCCAGATTATTTTTTATTACAGCTGTGATTTTTAAATTGTAATTCAGTTAAACTTTTCATTAAAAGTTTAGAACTTTATCACCTCAGTTTTATCTCTGTCTCACAGTTTTCATCATCTCTTCACACCTCTAACAGAAATAGGACTAAATCACACAGAAAAGAATTTGAATAAAACAGTGAGATATCAAAACAGCGGATGGGGCTAGAGATGATAGGATTTGGAAGCCGCACACTCATGGAGTGCGAGGTTTTAATTGTGATGGAGAACGGATAATTAAATAGGTGTTTGGAAGTACAATATGGTTAACTAATGGCAAGCAAAAGCAAAAAAACAAACAAAAAAAAGATGTACGAAAAAAGAAAGAAAGAAAGAAAGAAAGAAAGAAAGAAAGAAGATGACACTGAAAGTTAATAAACCAAACATATTTTAACTTTTGATGTGCTCATACAGCAACAGAATACGGTTGTCAGCCCTGTATTTGAGTCGTTAATACTGTATATGTTCACACACAGTTCAGTTATTTACGGGAGTAAGAACCGCATCAATGAACTCACACCCGTACATTTTCAGGACTCAAAACCACATTCTCGGAAAGCCCATGTGAACGAAACTGGACTGGACAACTAGTTGCTTGTCACATCATATATACAGTGCAAGTAAGCCACTCTGTGCTGCACAAAGACATCTACCATGCGTTGGGACGAGGTTTCATGTGTCGGTAACTTGCTGTGATGGAGATATGAGCTGTGTGTCATCTAAAGGATTTAGAATGTTCTCCACCAGAGCTGTCCGTCAGTTTTGTGTGCCATGCGTGTTGAATCAACTCCACAACAACTACATACATTTATCCACTAACCATTCAGAATCGTTCAGTTGCATTCTAAAAGTTGCAACTTCTTCGGGAGTCTCCATCAGTATCCGACTCCAGTTGGAACATTTAAGGCTGAACACCGCTACTGACAATTTCTGACATTTTGGCGGAGTAATATCCTCCAGTTTTGTTGTTGCCGGTGTATCCGAAGCACAAGCTCTAAAGGCTCCTGGAGCAAACGACTAACACAATCAATAGAAATGATTTTTCTCCTAAATAAAATGTTGTTTTCAAAATACAGGCTCCTATATTCTAAATAATATTTTAGAAACAGAATTACACATCAGAAGATTAAATGGCTCATTTTATGATACATTTATGTAACTTGCAGTGAATTCAAGGTACATTCTATCAGTACTACAGCATATTTGTATTTGGATGGGCAGTAACCAATTATACCAAATTTCAGTTGCCACAAATTTATGTTTCATTTGTTTGTACTCTACAATTGTCTGTTACAAAAGAATAAGCACTAAAAATCGGTTAGCACTTTATTTGTGTGGTGTGATGCGGTGGGCAGTCCATTCTTTTTTTTGACAATGACTATGCAACTGTTTTTACACCTGTGTATAAGATCAGCAATTGAGAGGAGGAGATCGAGGTTGTGCATTTAAGCGAGACAGCAAAAGCCAAGTCAGCCACAAAGGGATTAATGTTGAACAAACACAGAGAAAAATTCTCAGACTCAAAAGACGCAGTCGAGTCTGCAGACGCTGCCACATACACGGCTCGTGTCACATTGAGTGTGTTGCTAGAGCCTTTCTATTAAATCTTTACTGGCATTTATTTGACCTGGCCCATTTCGCTCTGTGTGTTGTGTCTTTGGCTAATAATAATATTCAGATGATACATTTGCTCATGTAGAAGCAGTAAATAATGTAAAAATCCACTCTATTCAGAGAATCAAGCACTATATCGCTGCTAAATTGCAACAAAATGATTGAAAAGGCATATTAAAGGCCTTTACGAGTATGCAGAAGATAAAGATAGAAAATATGGGACAAATACAGACAGAACACAATAGATTTAGACTGACACAAAGCCCAGCCAATCACAGGCAGCTTTTTTTGCAGTCAGCCAATGAGAGGGCAGGGGTGGGGTATGAAATGTACTGGGGGAGGGGACACCAGCGCTGTAAAACTCCCTTGATGGGGAGAGACAAAGAGACTCCGTAGCAACTGCAGCATCTCTCTGGTTGCCTGCATCTGAGTCCTATTGCCCGGAGCGGACCTTGTCTTCTTCCTGCTCATATACTCCTTTAAGCAAGCGTACACAATCTCTAAAGAGCCATGCCGGAGTGCTGGGATGGGGTGAGTGGGATATCTGTGATTACAGGAATGTAAATAGAGAGTAAGAGAGACAATGTTTTCGTTTTGCTTATAATAAAACAGCTAAAAATGGTTTTATAACAATTTGTTGGCTATATTATCATTCTTAAGTGTTTTGCTCGTTGAATAAATTGTAATTTATTTGATTTGCCCTGTGGACAGAAAAAACTAGCTTGACCTACTGAACCAGTAATTGTGAAACAGTTCCATCGTTGCATATTTTTAATACTGTCAAATTATTTTAATTTATAATAGCTAGTTATTATACCCCCCCCCCCCCAAAAAAAAACATAAAAAATAAAGGAATCCTCTTAAGAATGTTTTTTTTAAAAATCTTCACAAAATTGAATTAAAATAATTAATAGTAAAAAAAAAACTACCAAGAAAAGGAAAAAAGAAGAATAAAATATAGACACTAATTGTTTCATCTTTTAAATCCTGTATTTGTGATGTTGGGATTCTGAGTTCTGCAGAAATGTCCAGTCATGTGTGAGGTGGCCATTTGCACTGACACACTAACACACTGACACGGCTGAAACGTGCACTCTAATGTACCCCTGCAGTAACCTGGCGGTGTGTGTGTTCAGAAACGAGTGTTTGTGCATGTGGTATTGATAGTAAATCTTATGTCTGCAGTCTAATAATAAAAATCTTCCTACAAGGACAATTGTGTGACCTTGAGCAATACAAATGTGCAGCTACAAGAGAATTTCTTGAGAGATTATGATGCTTTACTATTTTCTGCCCCATATTTCCATGGCATTGTTCTATCTAGGTAAAAATGACTATTTATCCTATCAGTGTTTGTTGAATATTATCTCCCTAGAAAACATGCTCAACGTTTTGCGGCACAGTGACAGCTGCGACAAGATTTAATTATGACCTAAACACAGAGGGACACAAACAGCTGCACTAAGCTCACACAGCCCATTTGCATCTGGTCTGACCTTCCACGATTTTTCCAACATCAAAAACACTAAATGAAAGAGGCTTAAATCTCCCCACAGGAGATTTATTTCCCATCTCTCAGTGGATCTGCATAAAGCTGTCTGTGAGGTGTCTGCTAGGATTTGTGCAGAACACAAGATTTTCATCAGGACAAGAAAAAAAAAAAGCCATACATTCATTGCTCTTCTGCTTGGACAGATAAAGTCTGAGACTAAATGTGGGTCAGATTAAAATGCCTTTGGAACTGCCAATTAAAATCTTGTTACGTGACCATGTGCAGTCAATCTGAGATCAGACATGCTTTATGATAAATTAATTAGTCTGGTTTTTAACTCTTGCCACTGTTGATTGAATTGATTTTTTCATTCCCTGCTGACATTTTTGCAGTCAATTATTATAACTACAATATAGGCCAAAGTGTTTTAATTGTTTTAGCTTGTGTTTAGCTACAACATACAGGCTGAAATCAGGGGCCTATTTAGCCCATTGTCAAAAAAGTGGCCCAATTTACTTGACTGCACAATGGTAATTAATACAAATTGAATAAAATGGTAATGCCAGTACTGCTATATATATATATTGTATATATAAAGTTCAGGTCTCTCAAGCGATCCATTGTAGGTCAGTGATTCTTCTCAGACTGTTTATTGAAATCGCTTTTTGTTGTTGTTGTTATTGTTGTTGTTGTAGGAACATGACATTGAAACCCCTTATGGGATGTTGCATGTGGTGATCCGCGGGGCTCCCAAGGGCAACAAGCCAGCTATCCTTACCTACCATGATGTTGGGCTCAACCGTAAGTAAACAAAGTTTTTTGTATTTGTTTGTACAAAGGTAAACTATACCCACATTGCTCTCCAATACCCAAAGCAATACGCACTGCACCATTTCAATCTTGGTATACCATCTGTCTCCACGCATTGACCTGAAGGTAATTTCCCCATCTAACCAAAAAAAGACGCTTGTGTGTTTATGTGTGTACTTATATGCGTGTTCAAAGAGCAGCCCTCTGGAAGTAATGTGTGTGGGCTGTGATCAGAGCTGTAATTTCGATGCCAGCTGACTGCAGTGTATCAGTTCTGTTAACCGATTGCATGCAGTGTGAGATGAAGCTGATCAGGTGCACAGCTGATCAGCGCCACATGTGATAAAAACTCAGGCACAAAGGATTTGTTTTTAAAAGATAGCAAAAACACAGATATGGCAAACTAGATTGAACTTGATCTTTCGTTTATTTGTATTTATTTAGAATAATTATATTTAATAGTTATATATATATATATATATAGTTTTTTTTGCAATTATTTATGTATAAATTATGAATTTGTTAAAAATGTATGTATATTGCATTGATTTAATACTTATTTTTATATAATATATACATTATTCTATATGTAAATAAATAAAATAAAATGCTATAAATATATATATATATATGCGTGTATAGCACAGCATTTTATTTCTTGTTCATTGTAGCTATACTTTTTAGGAAGGAGTTGCTATAAACAAAAGGGAAAGAATGTCTATCTATTTTGTACTAAATGTGAATTATGAGAATTTAATCTATGGCATGATAAGGAACATTAGATCCATTTATGGGTCAGCAGAACAAAGGTGGCAGGGTCGCTATTGACCTTGATATTGAATTCCACATTCTGTCAATGTCAACCTTGGCCGAGAGCTCTTTTCATCACTCACAGCATGGCTTTCCTGTCCTCTACTGCATCTCTCTCCATCCTCTTTCCACCTAATCCCTTCCCTTCCTCTCCTCCTCTCCATATCTGCCCATTCCTCATTATCTATTCCTGAAGTGTGTTATTGTCTGCCGGTTCTTATATGCAGTGTGAGAAACAGACAGAGAGAGAGAGAAATATGTAGGTCATAAACACATACCGATCATCCAGTGTTGGGGAGGGGAGTGGGCAAGGTCAGCACTGCGGCATAGAGTAACTCTGACTCTCCTCTCTGCTGCAGATACATGTATTAGTATGCATGGCCATCCTTCCATCACAAAACATGACTCAGTGAGAGGGAGAGAGAGAGAGATCAGATTTTTGGGAGATTCATAAGACTTATAATACCGCACACAAAGGAATATTTCTACTTTTGGACTCCACGGAATAGGAAACAGCATAAGGGTTTGGAAAGAACATAATGATGAGTCAGTATTTTGAGAGAGAGAGAGAGAGAGAGAGAGAGAGAGAGAGAGAGAGAGAGAGAGAGAGAGAGAGAGAGAGAGAGAGAGAGAGAGAGAGAGTGACATTGACCACCGACAGGAAACATGACCCATAAAAAATGCAAAGTGAGCAATACAGCTGGGAGGGAATGAAAAAAAATGGGTTAATTCACTAAAGGGTAGAGAAAATCTATTATGATTCATGCTACAATGCAGCACCTTTAAGAATGCAAGTTTTTGGTTTAAACACATGAGGAGGGTCAAATTTAGAAATCCAATATCAGAAGTTAGTAATTCATTAAATCCATTGAAGGAACAGTGCGTCTAAAAATAAAAAATCCAGTCATCATTTACTCATCCTCATGTCATTGCAAACCTGTATGTTGATTCTTATTTTATTTTATTTAACTTTTTTCTTTTCTTTTTTTTTTTGATTCAGAAGACATATAATACCGCACACAAGTTATATGGATGACTTCCAAAATTTCTACTTTTGTACTCCACGGAAGGTAATAGCATATGGGTTTGGAACAACATAAGGATGAGTCAGTATTTTGATCAATCTATTCCTTTAAATAAACTTGAAGACCTGCCAAAATACAATTTGATGTTGATTAGGGAAATGGCATGATCTAAAATGAGTTATTAGTGCCGCTTGAGCAGTTAGCTAGAACACTGAAGTTGTTTTGTTTGTTCATTTTATGATCTAAATAGGCCAATGATTCTGGCAAAAGAGATGAGCAGAAAGAGAGAACGAACGAACTGTCCCAAATTTGAAGTATTCTTTTATAATCAGTAAATATAATGTACGACGTTATGAAAGGGGATCAAATGGAATCTGGGATTACAATGTATTAAATGGTTGTTAGAGATGTAAATACCACAGGCACAGTATACGAGCATAATCCTTCTGTACAATGCATGGTATATAGCCTATCAAGGTACCACACTATCTGTACCATCTGATACCATCATTTTACAAAGGTAACTAACCACACAATACATTTTTGTAAAGGCTACAATGTCTTGCTCTCTTTCTCTGAGCAGACAAGCTGTGCTTCAACACCTTCTTCCACAATGAAGATATGCAGGAGATCACTAAGCATTTTGTGGTGTGCCACGTGGACGCCCCAGGCCAGCACATTGGTGCCTCCCAGATGCCACAAGGGTATGATGAACACACACATTAACATTTATACACCAGTGTTAGCCATTTTACGCACAGGATATATATATGTAGACATTCAATCAATTTGGAAAAATAATCATTTTAGCCTGTCAGCAGTTAATTGTCATTGCATGAACCTTCTACAATCTTCTTTAAATAAAGACCAACCTTAGGTATCTATTCCAAAGCATTAATTACAACCATTTAAGTTCAGATCTGCTCAAAAAGGCAGTTGACAGTTAACAGTTTGAATAAATAAATTATTGTATTGTAATGTCAGTTACTGTAGGCCTACTGTACATTATCCCACTTATTGCATGGCTACTCGCCAAATAGGCCTACGTGGACATGAAATATTGATTTGAGTTAAAATTATGTTATAATCTTACCTGAAGGCTGTATGACCTTAAAGCATCCACGAATAAAAGTGCAATGTACTAGTTGTCGTAGCAACAAGACAAACACCTCGTCTATATTACTGCTGAATACTTAGTGCTCTGAGATGATTTTCACTACAGTTGATAACTGATACACAAGATGGCGATCATGGGACAGTTGCATTTGAATGAAAGAAAAGCACGCGAGTTCGTGAAGTGAGACGATGAAATTAGCGCCTGAATGCCGCGATTGACCAATCAATCAGAATCAAGTATTCCAGAGAGCCATCATCCATGAAATATATATTTTGGTCCTGTTATTCCTAGGTATCAGTATCCCACCATGGATCAGCTAGCTGGGATGCTTCCTAGTGTGGTGCAACATTTTGGGTGAGTTATTACACTTAAAGACCCTGTGGTGAAAATCAAGTTTTTAATGTTGTTAATATGTCTGGTGTTTTTAATAAGATGCTTCAAGACAAACCATGTGCAAATTCATAAGTCAACAGCAACACCATTGCTGAGTATTTTCTCCTTAAAATTTTTACAATTTTCTCCTTTTTTTTCACAGGAAAATAACGTTTAAATATGTCATTATGGTAATCAAAGATGCTTTTTAAGGGACAACATTGTTTGACTGTAGGGGGACTTTAAATATAGGCTGTTATGCTAATGTAATAACCTATTCCTAATATACATTACTCAATGTTCTCTTTTCTATAGCTTCAAGAGCATTGTGGGAATTGGAGTCGGGGCTGGTGCCTACATCCTCGCCAAATTTGCTGTTAGTAGTAAATCTCAGCCTTTTATGTTGGTCAATGGTCTTTTTATTCACATTCAGTGCAATTCAACTGTGCTTTCTACACGTAGCTTATTTTCCCTGATCTTGTGGAGGGTCTGGTTCTACTCAACATTGACCCCAATGGGAAAGGATGGATTGACTGGGCTGCTACAAAATTGTCTGGACTCACCAGTGCTTTACCAGACACTGTCCTGGCCCACCTCTTCAGCCAGGTAGAAATTTATCTACATTTCTTATGTTTCACTATGGATACACATACAGTAACCTTATAAATAAATAATAAGAATTAAAATAATAGTAAATACATATCTAAGACTTGATTTCTAAAGTATAAATGCCAATGTCAAATTGATATCTCAAGCTAAATATATAGCTAACATAACATGTATTATTGTATTTGAATTACAGGAAGAGCTTATGAGCAACACAGAAATTGTGCAAAACTACCGCCAACAGATCAATAACACCGTCAACCAGTTTAACCTACAGCTCTTCTGGAATATGTACAACAGGTAACTGCACACCGTCTCGCTAATATGTATACAAAGTGATACATAATGCATGAATTGAATAAAAATGCTGATTTGGTAAAAAAAACTAAACATGACATGGATCTCCCCCACCAGCCGCAGGGATTTGGAAATGAACCGCAGTGGCTCTGTGCTAAATGCTAAGACCCTGAGGTGAGGACTATGTTAATTTGACTCTGACTAGTAGTCATATTTACATACACCTGTGTGATCAGACTAAATTCTCAATTCTCATTCTTGCAGTTGCCCGGCCATGCTGGTTGTTGGTGATAATGCTCCGGCTGAGGAAGGCGTGGTGAGTCTTTGTGTGTGATATTTAGGGAGAAAAAAGATTGAATCACGTTTTTCTCATTTTCATTTTCAATTCACATTTTCTTCCTCCAGCCAAACGTCTCTCCTTTCCGTCTTTCTGTCATATTTGTCGAACGAGTACGTATTTTGTAATTCAGAGACAGGTCAATCCCTTCTGCATTCCTTTCTCTTCCTTTGTTTTGCTCCCTCTTTCTCCATTTTTCTCGTGGGAGCAGATGGCACCGGCCCCAGGGTTGATCTCCTGGGCTTTGCCAGCTTGTGTGCACTGGATATTTTTAACTCTCCATGGTCCTTTAATCTAACATATGAAGGCTGGGTCAGTGCCCCATCACATCTAATAAGACACACAGGGTGAGAGATGAGGAAAAAGAGGGACACGGTGAAGGAGGGGATGAGATGGATGAGTGAGAGGTAAATGAAAAAAGATTGAGAGAAGAGAAGGATTTGAGTAATTTGGGTCAAAAGGAGGAAGATGAAAAGGTGGGAGCAGAAGAAACAACAGAAGGATGAGTAAGAGATCACGACGAAAAGAAATAAATAAAGCATGGAAAATTCTGAGAAAAATGACAGGTCAGAAAAGCCAGATGCTGTCAGTGAAACATTTGGAGGCACCTACTCATTTCTAAATATTATAATATTCCCATTTTATAATAAGATAGTATTACTTGTCTGTCTTCAGTTTCTGGTATAAATCATCCATATCTTAAAATATACAAACATTATTTAAAATTATTAAATTATTAAAAATCTATACAAATGATATATATTTTTTAAATATTTTGGTTGGGGGAAGTACACATAGAGGAAATATGGGTTCCCACCATGAGTATCACATCCATTGACTAATGCAGACACTTGAGGTGGAAGTTTTCATTAGAATCGTGAACATGTTAAAAAGTGGGCACCTATCCCATTCCAAAAGCGTCAGCGCCGGTCCGAACCGGGCCTGCAGACAGATGCGTCTGCGCAGCTGTCTTTCCTTAGTGCTGGAACATGACTCATCTCTGCAGTGCTGCTGTAACTGGGTCAGACCTCAAGAACACACATACGTACTCTCTCTCTCTCTCCATATATATATATAATCTCCTCTCTCCATCACACCATCCATTTTACTGCCCATCATTCAACTGCCTTTTGAAAAACTTATTTATCTTCTCTAACTTTTCTTTTTCTTTATAAAAACCTCTGTAAATGCCCTGATACATTCGTACGTTTACATGTTTGTTAAAAACAGTATAAATGCTTTCTATTCTTAGGTTGAGTGCAACTCAAAGCTGGATCCAACCAACACCACATTCCTGAAGGCGAGCGAACAAACATACTCTTTTCACTTTGAACATTTTGGCATATACGTTTTCAGAAATATATGATAAAAAATGTATTTGGTTTGTTTCAGATGGCTGATTCAGGCGGAATGCCTCAAATTACACAGGTGAGACTGCTTGACGTGTCTGAATTCAAACTGAATTTTTATAATTTCATGATCTCAGCAGCCAATAAAATGCTGTAGAAAAAACACGTCACAGTCCTCTTTACAAATTGAACCTGAAGTACTTTTTTTTTTTTTTTTTACAGCCTGGAAAACTAACAGAGGCTTTCAAGTACTTCCTGCAGGGAATGGGCTACAGTAAGTCTAATTCATTTAATATCATTTTGACTGTCAATGTATTGACTAACAATTGTTTCAGGGCAAATCAGCACCAAAATCAGTTCATTTAATGATTCTTTCTCTGCCAAATGTAAACTATCCAATATTTTTAGTGTGTCCTTTCTCCCATGTGTGTCTTTATCCCATTTTGAGACAGTTGTGAGTGGATGCATGTAAATAAATGTCTGTGTGGAGGTGTTGTATTTGTTATAATCTGTACTGTAATGTGTATTTTCCTGCCCTTTCTCAGTTGCTTATGTGAAGGATCGGAGAATGAGTGGGGGGCCAGGTACTTCCTGCTTCCTGTTCACGCCTGCCCTCTTCCTCATGTAGATGATACATGTAGTTTAATCTAATAAATCCCTTGCTTTTTTGATTGGCCTTGATTAATGTATTTGTCCTTCCCAGATTGATATTTCCATTCATTCATTATTTCCTTTATTGATCACTGATTTTTCCTCTGGAGGAAAAATGTGCTTTGAATGCGCTCTCAAGCTCTCTGCATGGCAGTTATTTGAAAACATAAACTTAGACTAAAATAACATGAAATATATATTTTTTAGCTTAGAATTATTAAAAAAGTTTCAAATATATAGAAGTAAGCACCCTTTTCCTGAAATTTCACCTTTAAAAGAGCATTAGTAGGCGGCAAGATCTTTTGTATTTTTTTAATATTTATATTTTACATACTATTTTCTGTTTCAGAATTATTGGATTGAGTGTGAAGTCAATGACAATATTTTCTTATTTTCAGTACAAATATCTAAACATAAAACCAGACACAATTACTTGAGATGCAAAATTGCATAAAATATTAAGACTATATATAATTTTTTTTCTTGCCCTATTCACAAAATGTTTTTCTTGTTTTGTTCAAAAATCTAAATGTTTGGTTTATGTTTAAAACAAGGGGAAATATTCAAATGGGATAAGGGAAGTGAAATCTAAAATGAAAATATCTAAATAAAAATGATATTGTTACACAATTTTGCATGTGTATGTTTAGATATAGTTTTTAACTGAAAAACAAGAAAAATACTGATTAAGAAAATGACTTTTTGCACTGAAAACATGAGCATTTAGATATAAAGATTACGTTTGGATAGTTGGATTTGAGTCATTCTGGTGTCATTGCGGTGGAATGTTATCAGCTTGAGGCTGAAAATATTCTCGACCAAAAGTTCAAGCATGTCATCCCTGCCTCCTCTGCAACACATCATGCAGCCCAGATGAACTTCCCTGTGGATATGAAATGACTATTCATCTCTCTTTCTCTCTTTTTCTCTCAGTGCCTTCGGCCAGTATGACCCGTCTCATTCGCTCTCGAACAGCTTCTCTGACCAGCGCCGGCTCCGTGGATGGTTCTCGCAACCGCGCATGCACAAACTCAGATAGCAGTGAGGGAGTTGGGCAGGTCAGCCACACCATGGAAGTGTCCTGCTGAACCCTAGTGCACTGTCACACACGCACACATTTAGAGAGACGTGGCATGGAAGGAGAGCGTGAGAATAATGAAGGTCTCATACTGCTTTCATTCTTTATTTCTCAGCTATTTTCTATGTCCCTTTCTCTCTGTTTTTCAGTGTTAGCCCTCATAAGGGATTAGTTCATCCAGAAATGAAAAATACTTCAATTATTTAATGACCCATAAGTCTTCAAAAACCCTTCTGAATTTATTTATTTTGTAGAACACAAAATTAAATATATATATATATATATATATATATATATATATATATATATATATATAGTCCAAGCCAAATAATAAAAGTGAATGGTGACCACAACTAATTTGCAGTGAATAACAACTTTTTTTCGTGAATTGGGTTCAGAAGACTTGACAGGTCATATGCAGCACCTTTATGATGCTTGCATAGTGCTTTGTGGAGCACGACAGCACTTGGTCTCCATCCACTTCCATTGAATGGAAGAGAGCAGCTTGGACATTCTACTAATCATCTGCTTTTGTGTTCCACAGAATAAAGAAAGACATAAAAGTTTTTTTTTTTTAGTTGAACTTTTCCTTTAACCTGTAAAAATTAAGACCTGCTATCATTTTCCTCTTCAGAACAGTGTTTGGTTTCCCCCAATTTTGTAACACGGATACTTAACACTCAATGTGTCAGTGTTTCTGCACCCTTCGCTTGCTGCCTCTGGCCTTCACCTTCTCCTAAGACAAAACTACAAGTCCCATCAGCCCCTGCTCTCACTCATTCCTGTCCTATGACAGTCTTCGAGGAGTAACTGATGGATTGGGTCGCAGGTAGAGGGGGTTGGTCCTGAAGAAGAGGATGAAACAAAGCAAGAGAAAGAATAAGGGAAGGTTCTTAAACCAGAGGGTGAATTATTTGTGACATTTGGAACCGTGTTATGCTCTCCCTCTCAATTATGAACGAAATCAAAGCGATTGTATAGTCGAAGAGGGCGAAAATCTCATAACCAGTAAACAGTTGCTTCCGGCTAATCATCTCAGCTCATTCAGTCATTGGGAGTGTATGTATCACCTCATACTGTAAGGAAGAATCACCTTTTTGATCGTTTTATTTGCATTATTTGAGCTAAATTTGATGGCATGATTGAATTTCTTATTTGAAATATGTAAATGAAGTACGAAAAACAGTTTTAAACAGTTTTCCCCCATTAAAGTAGGAGCAGAAGTTGTATGACCACTGATTTGCCATAAAGGTTTTTTTGCCATGTTAGACTGCTTAATTTTGCCATTCACTTTCAGATCAAGTCTTATATCATAAAAGACAATATATGGTCCCACACAAAAATCCTTTTAGTGTACACTCACTGTCATATAAAAGTGGCTTTGCCTGGGATCGTTTCAGCACGATCCCCTTTTTATAGACAATCAGCTTCTAACCCAAACCAAACCGTAACCATCGACTGAGGTAAAGCCTGTGTGATAGGGTTTTCAGTGCGTTAATGGTACCGAATCAAGGCCTCCCGCTTCCCTTACAGCACCCAGCCCCGCACGAAGAATATACCAAAGCTACTGATATAAATGCACACACGAATGTACACATTTTCCAATGAGGGCTGGGCTCTGCAAGGTAACAGCTTTTGTGTGCATATACTTGCATACACTCAAAATTCATGTGTACTCACGCTGCTTGCAAATAAATTATACTGAAGGATTCACGTGTATTAGAATCACGTATGTATAAATATACAGTTATTTAAATATGATTGTAACTACAAAGTGCAAGCTTGTTCCATAATTTAGATCTGTACATTCACACTTAGTTATTTTTTGTGCTAATTTAGAGTGGACCCTTTTCTCAATGGACCTTTTCACACGGCTCTTAGTCAACATAGTTGGGCAAACTTTTATAGTTGTGAGTGGAAACTACAACAAATAATTGTTTTTGCATTCCACTTGACAATAGCAAAAAACAAAATAGCATTTGTTGCAAGAAAAAATGAGAGATTGATTACGGTGGTCAGAAGAAAGATATTTTCCATCACTCCATCAGCCGTTGTAATAGAAACACTCACACATCAGCATTAACTAGTAATTCTGAAATTTAATGCCAAGTAGTATAACACAAAGTATAGTGTTATAACATGAAATTTAACACCTGTGGGACGTGCCATCTCAGTCTGTGAAAAAGGCCCATCATTGGAAAGATCTGTTGTTGATGTATGTGTACAAACCGCACAAAATAATCGGGAAAAAGCACCACCAACATTCACATGAATGAATGAATGAACAAATCAGCAGACAAACAAAATAAATGAGCAAATAAATGGGCAAATACATGATTGAACAAATAAATGAATGAAATTGAATTAACTTCCAGAGATGACTGAGCTCAGATCTGATTGGCCGGAGCTGCTATCATGGGACTTACGAGGGCGAAGCAACCATTGACTTTCCATTCCTCACTTGCTCTTTTCTGTCTTATTGAATGTCAGTTTTCCTGCAGCATCCTCAAACAGGAAGTGCACAATTACAACTTTTCAGGGGTGTTTCCTGTGTGTTTGTCTGTAAGGGGCGGGGCTTTCTGGAGCATGTCGCTCCAAGCTCGGAATGTAGGGCAAATCCCACCCCACAACAAACCCAACCCCCAAAAACAAGGTGCCCCGCCCCTCACAGACACTTCCAGTCGCCCCCAAAGGGCTATCGACCCAGGCAACGCATCGTGATCGACCTCACTCCGTGCAAAGCTGGGCGCAGTACTGTAGATACTGTACAAAGAGAAAGATGAATGCATGAAACAGAATAAAGAGTGAATGTGAAAAAAGAAAGAGGGAGAAAGAGACCCATGGAGGCTGTTCAAAGTGGGAGGGTTAAATACATTCAAAATATCGACAGGTTTCCTCCTAAAGACTCAATAGACAAACACATGTTCTTCCCCTGTATTGATTTGCATGAGTTTTGATAATGCAACCTTGTGTTTGTGTTGTTTTCTTGATTTCCTGTCTGAAGTATGCAGTCATTAGCTCTTATTAAGAGATCAAGAGCATGCCCACCTTTCAAAGGTACATTTTTTTCTCCGATCCCTGATCTCTGCCCGGGGGCCCTGAATGTATAATGTCCTTTGGAAGTGCTGTACAGTATTGTCGATGTGGCCGTGGCCCCATATCACCTTTACTCGAATCACCAGTTTGACCTGCCACACCTGCCTTCCCTTTCAACCCTAACCTTCTCAGTCTATCTTCTATGCTGTAGATACTTGCTGTTTTTAGGGCGTAAATCTAAAAATAGGTCCGTACCACTAGCTTTGTCATGTGGAACTGTTATACTTTGGATTTTCCTTGAGTTCCTTTTTTTTAATAATTTAGTAATTCTTATTTAACCACGTGTTGCAACTCTTCTTGTGAGAATTCAATGAGTATTATTATTAATAACATGATTACAATTGTTACGATTAGCCATTGTTTTATATTAAGCAATAAGTTGTTGATGTTTTTTTCTGGAAGGGGGCTGGTTGTTACAATTATGTCTAAAGATACAGTAGGAGCCACTCTTAACCTGCTTTACCATAAGACAACTATGAATAATAATGTGTTTATGTAATATGTACATCTATATACAAGCTGTCACTGTCTGTGTACTACAAATATGAACATGCAACAAATAAAAATGGATGTACAAATAGGATCAGGTCTTTTAGTTATTCTCTTGCAGCTTGATTTGTATCGACTCCCAAGAAACACACATATTAGTATATAAATAGATCTAAGTTGCTTTTATAGAAACCTATTTCTGCCACATGTGAAAGATGGGTAAGTCATAATTATTAGATTAAAAGTAAAAAAAAGTATTTTATGCCATCATAAACTTTTTGTCATAATTGTTCTTGTCATAATTTGTCTGCAGTAGTAATGCAGCACACACATTTTATAAACTTTGCTGTAATTTATTTCAAGAATCAAAATTTGCGATACATTTGTGTATTTCTTCACCTCACATGCATAACAAAGCTAAGCATTTAAAGATGCAGTGAAAAATTATGCAGTGAAAAAAACATTAATACGCTGCATTTCAATTAACATACTTCTATACAGTAAATTTACATACTTCATTGGTGATGGGAATGTTTATACTTTTTAATGTATAATATGATAAGACACTAGCAATTGTACATAATGCTACAATATTTAATGAAATTTCCAGTCTCACTTTTTGGTGTTGTTAACTATATACTTTCATAAAAAACAGTACAATGCACTTATTGTGTTCATGTTGTATTTCAAAACACTTTTGCTGCTACTGAGGTGAGATATGGGTAAGGTCAGGGACAGGTTTGGTGGTGTGGTTACTGTTAGGTTTAAGGTAGGGTTATAAGGGGTAAGGGAAGGGTCAACGTTGTAATCGTAGATTACAGAAATGAATTACAGCTGTAATTACATGCATGTATTTTTTACAATATAAGTTAAGTGTAAAAACATTTATGTACACAATAAGTGTAGTATCAAATGATTTATTTAAATGTTAGTACATAGTTAAAGAAACCTAATATAAAATGGGACCAAATTTTATCGATGCCACAGACTCTTTGAAAGTAGATGTAATCTGTTTTAGATGTAAAAACTAAAATTAGCAACTGAAACATTCATTGGCTTGCATTAGCCTTTAACTTAATTATCTTAACCCTACAAATACACACTTAAAAAAAAATTATATCTACTATCTTTACGATCTGTACGATCATTTGCAGTGTATTATTTCAAATCTTGCATACTCTTTAGTACAGACAGTATGTGAAATGGGATGCAGCTATTGTCATGTCTCAAATAACGGACTTACTGAAAGATGAGCTCATAAGTTAGAATGTAGGCATCACTGTAGACATACAGCAGATGATCTCTGGGGTCATAGTTTAGAAACTCAATATTAGTCTGCATCTTCTTAATATTAATTTTCAAATCAAAGCGCTCTTCTTTTGTCTTGGTGTCATAAGAGTAAAAGATCTCTTCTATTTCTTTATCTAGGAAACGAGTAGCATAAAGCACACCGCACACCATGAAGGTGTTTGTGACAGTCCCTTTGTAAAGAGAAGTGGACCATGTTTGGTTGAAAACAGGAGGGTTACTAGTCTCAACTTTACTGATAATCACATTTCCAAAGTTGCTTGTGGTTGCGTATATAACATAGACACCCGATTCATCTGTGGCAAAATCCATATCTGTATAGGTGTATGTTGCGGCGAGGTGTGCGAAAGGAAACTTGTTGCTGTAACCTGTATCTTTAGGTAAAGCAACAGTACTGACAGACCGAGTCGTCATGTTGAACTGACAGACGGAGTATGTGTTGTAACAGTTATAATAGAGCGCATTGCCGTACATGACCATGTTTGGCCCCTGAATTGTGTTTGTTGTGGGGTTGGAGCTTGATATATAGGTATCTGTTGGTCCTATACCTAATAAAAGAGTACTCAAGGTACTGTACTGGCGAATAAAGTTGCCATAAACATTACTACTTGACAGCACCACCAGCCAGTACTTGTTCTCGTCTCCTGGAGCCGGCTTTGCATCTCGACCCCAAGCACCATAAGTATAGGAGGTGCTGTATACCGTGAGGGAATACGTTCTAGGTCCCGTCACACTGACCACACGGCCCAGACCACAGCGGGCTACAAAGAGAAACAGAAACGTAAGAATTTCTGCTGTGTTTAATAATGAAAAAGCTCAGAAAGCTTGAGTTAAGCAATTATTGGGGTCTTTAGCAAACCTGGGGGAACTGTAGGAGGTGTTGCGGTAGCATTGAGCTCTTCTTTACACTGTTCCAGGTTCCTCTTAACGCGCTGGTTCTCTCTATTTGTCTTTATCACCTGCATGTTGTCAAACTTCTCCAGTTCCTCCATTGCGTCTTTCATATCTTCAAGCTTTATGAAAAATATCACATAGAATTTTTTTTTTTACCTGTATATCTGTTGTTTCAAGACAACAGATGTACCAATTAAAACTTGGATTTTTTTAATGTAAAAAGTAATTATTACAGAAACAAAAGAACCAAATACATTAATAAAGTCACCTGAGCTGCAGTCTGTACACTGAGATGCTGGTAATTTTGGATGGTCCTGTTGAGTTTGTTGAGGAGGTCCTGAATCTCGGCGATCTCTAACTCAATGATGCGTAGAGACACGGCTCCATATAGATTCCTGTCGTCCTCCTTTTCTAGCACCACCACGTTTTCCTCCAACTGCTTGATGCGTTGTTGTAGACCCAGCACAAGTCTGTCTAAGTCTGTCATCTGCAGATATTTACATTAACACAATTGATTTTTATTTAATTTAGTTATTTAAAATATGTTTGAACAACAGATAAAATGAGAGAAAAATATAGTTTTAAATAATTTTATACCTTTTCTGAAGTGATGGTCTCAATGCATTGTAAGGCAGTGGTTTCCACGTTCTTGAGTTTTTTCTCAGGGAAAGCAGGATCTGAATTTTTTAGATCGCACACACAGTCCTTCTGTCTCACTGACTGTGATGACCAAATGACAGGAAATTAAATTATATAAAACAAGCAAAAACACATCATTTTGAATTTCATAGTCAGAATGGAATATATATATATATATTCTTTCTTACCTGAGTGAAAGTTCGAGCAATGAGGATCAACAAAATGAATATATTAGACCGACTCATGTCTGAAGGTAGAAAGTGGATCCTATAATAAACAATGTTTGGTAGCAACAGCAGAGTTTTAAAGCCATATCATTATGGTGAAATAACTGATAAAAAAGAGAGATACTTCTTTATTTCTGTGGGTGGAAAAGTTTGTTGCAATCTTCGTAATTAAAAAATTGAATTGTTTACTGTGTTGCCTAATCATGAACTGACCAATATTCAACGTTTGTTTTGCCTCACTGTCTGACCACAACCGTGATATTGCAGATCTGTTGTGAGATGTGTGTTGGTTTGTTTTTTTCTTTTCTTTTGTAACACTTTATGTATTTGCAACATCAAAATGTTTGTGTTGTTTAAAGCAGGACTTTTAGCCTTTCGGGGTTATTTGCTCATCATGCTCTCGTACCTGTTGGTCCTCACAGTCACAGTAAGTCCCATCTTTTATATGTTTTGGATTTCTTTAATGTCTTATTTGGATTTTTTTTTTTTAATGGAATAAAATGAATTTTTACTAATATGTTAGTTAAATGATCTGGATATGTCTATATGTGGTTATTTATATAAAATTAAATATGAATACACAGTATTGTTTATTTATATTTATTATAATTATTTTCTGTACTACAGTGGTTACATAATAGATCTCATTATTTGACACCCAAAAATTATTGAAGCATTAATTAAGGTAACAATTAACAAGGTCATTTTTTAAAAATAATTTATTATAATACAATAAAATAAAGTAAATAATCTTTTTTGTTCTCAAAACTAAACTCATGCATTAAGTTTTCATGTAATTGTTTAACTATTACTAAAGGTAAATATTCAGTAAAAAGCAGAATTTAAAGAATTGTGAATTGCATCCAATATCTTGTGTTGTTATGTGTTTATGTGTGTAATCAGGCGACTGTCCAGGCTCAGAGATTTCCAGGTGAACAGAGGAATGATTCCTGCGTGTGTAAATTAAGCAGCTCTATCTGGGCTTTCCCCACTGCGAAGTTTGAGGGAGTCGCAAATCAAGTCCAGACCTGTGAGGACAACCTTATACAGTTTCATAAAAAGGTGAGATCCTTTAAAGTCATACTGTAGATTCATTCTTGAAGTAAATAATGTCAGTGAACTCATTTGCGTTGTAAACTTCCAGGTAAAGGACAGAAATGTACAACTGCCAAAGATGGAACTCACTTTAAAGGACATCACAGCCCGCCTGAAACCGTTTGAGTATCTGAACACAAACGGCCTGTACAACGCCCTTCACCTGCGACAGCTGATGGAGGAACTTGACGAAATCTATTATACTGCCAGTGATGCTCACAAGAAAAGCCCCAGGAAAGAGACCAATGACCTTCTGAAGGAGGTAGATCTTTCTTAAAATAGTGATCTCCACAAAATACCTAGCCTTGGAAAACCCTGACGAACTTCCGGCAAATTTGAGATTTGCTCTGCAAGTCCGTCTGGCCAAGAGCCCATTCAAGCCCATTTCCAATTTTACAAATCGAGGCACCAATCACAAACGTTGAGGCGGGCTTTACACAATGACGATATCGCTGATTGGTTTTAGGTCTATCCAATTGCGCCCAGAAGCATTTGAGCGACGTCCGTTGGTGACGCCCCTTATTATTGCCCTGTTTTGATCCGCCCCTTATTATTGCCCTGTTTTGATCCGCCCCTTATTATTGCCCTGTTTTGATCCGCCCCTTATTATTGCCCTGTTTTGATCCGCCCCTTACTATTGCCCTGTTTTGATCCACCCTTTATTATTGCCCTGTTTTGATCCACCCTTTATTATTGCCCTGTTTTGATCTGTTTTCCTGGGAAATTGATTGATTTTTTATTTTATTTTATCATTGTTATTTTGTTTTAAGGAGATAAAAATGGTGCTTATCAACCTTGAATGACATGGCAATAAAACAATATCACATTATTTTGGCAGTAAAATTTTGGGCAGGTTTTTTTTGGAGTGGGCGGGTTTTGGTGAGCTTTTGGGCTTGAAATCACCGTCCCAATCTGGCAACACTGTTTCTGTTTCTCTCAGTTGACTAGGGCAAAGAAGGACATCCAGAACATGTACAAAAGCAATGTCTTCAATCTAGAGACAATGAAAACGAGGCTACGTGAACTCAACAACAGAGCACAGACCTGCAAAACTATACCTGAAGACTTCAGAAGTAAGTACATAACTCTCAGTGAGAGGAGGAATGTTTTGACATTTACGTTGTGATCTCATTGATGTTTTCAACAGCATTGTGAAAATTGGTTTGCTATTTTCATGAAAGAGACTGTAAAATATGTTTACCTGAATATTGAGCATATGACCAATCCATACGATGCACTTGCAGGCACTTGTCATCAGCGTATTATGTCCAACATAAGTTCTCCAGTTGTCACCAAGCTCAATTCCATCAGCAAGTCCTATATCTCAGGTGCTTGGGGCCGTGATGCCAAACAGAACAGCAAGGAACGTTATTGGGAACACTGTCTGGTGAGTGGACACAAGCATGGGAACACAATCAGGGTGTACAACTCGTATGAAGATTTCATGGCCAGCAAGAACTACAAAGATGAATCCATCGCATCATCCTACAGCCACAAAAATGCTGTTCAGGGCTCTGGCACTATACTGTACGACAATACCGTATTTTACCAATGCTATGGCACCGCTGAGATATGTAGCTTTAACATTACAACACAAGCAACCAAGCGTGTAAAACTGGATGATGCCGGAATCGACAACAAGTTCCCTTTCTGCTACTACAGCTGCCGTGACTGGACAGACATCGACCTGGAGGCTGACCAAGACGCCGTGTGGGTGATATACGCCACCGAGGAGAACCACGGCAACATTGTTTTGAGTCGCTTAGACCCACTGGAGCTCAATATCACCCACACCTGGAAGACACATCTCTTTAAGAGGTCCGTCACCAGCACGTTTATGGTGTGCGGGGTCCTGTACGCTACACGCTATGTTAGTACTTACCAAGAAGAGGTGTTTTATGCCTTTGATACAACCACTGGCCAAGAGATAAACACTCTTTCTTTGGCTTTTGAGAAGGTTTCTGCTGGAATAGCCAATCTGAACTACAATCCTGTTGACAGGAGACTTTACATGTATAATGATGCCTATCTGTTAGCATATAACACCTTCAACTGAGAATCTTTCATATGCAGCTAAGAAAAAAAAAAGCAATACCATATAGTTTACGTTAGTCCAAATTGCACAGCATGCAGACAATCTCAAAATATACAGTGGTTAATCTAGTTTTTTTTGCGCTATATCGTTATGTGACTGTGAGTCTTTTGAAGTGTTTTTGTCTAATTTTGTCATTACAATAAATGTTCTTAATACAGATGAATAAATACTTCATAAATATGCTTTAAATACAGCACTTCTCTGTCAGTGTCTTTTTTTAAACTTTTTTTACTAAATACTGTTGCGAACTGGACACTTTCTTTCAGTACTGTAATAATGTCACAACACAATGCAATAGACAAAATGGGATCTCATCAGTCTATAGGCTACTTGACAGTCGACGTTCATTTTCCTATCTGGTATTGCTGCAAAAAGAAAGGCCTTTTTTATCACTTGCTTGATCGGTTCATTTAGGCAGTTGTGCTGTAGTTTTATTGCATACTTACGGGTGTATGTAAGTGGCCTGTACATTGCTGATTTAATTTTGCGTAAAACCCTGAAAAAACTGCTTGGATCCCATGCGCTTTCTGGTGAGTAGAACATTTTCAGAAATGCTACTGCATGTTGTATTTCGTAGCGTAATCCTAATATTAAAGTTAAAGCAATATTATAAAACACAAAATAAATATGATAACATTTTGTAATTATACATTAATTATAATGCCCAAATCTCTACAATGAACTACAAAACATGGCACAAGAGTTGTTGTAGTAGAACAGATTTGTGAGTCTGCTCAAGCTGTCGCATCCGTCTTTTCACATTTATTGCAATACAGTACATAACACACATGCAATAGCATGTTACAGTCTGTAGGCATCTTACAGTTCCCACACAAGCGATTTTATCGATTATCATGACAGAATATGCTAATCAAAGACTTGAAGATAGTTAAATCCACATGAGCAACATAAATTCATCAACCAACCATTCAGAAACGTCCTGTTGCTCTCTATGTTGACACTTCTTCTTGAGTCTCTCCATCATTGTCCGACTCCAGAAGCTCCGCACTCTGTGCCGGGAGCAGCAGCTCATTTGCATTTAAAGGGACACACATGAAATGACGCGTTTTTACTGACCCTCAAAAAGGGACAATTTTAACGTGCTGTAAAAAATGATCTGTGGGGTATTTTTGAGCTAAAACCACATACACACTCTGGGGAGAGCAGAGACTTATTTGACATATTGTAAGAAGGAGCATATTGCCACCCCTTTTAAAAAAAAAAAGTTTACCTCACCTCCCAAAAATCACAATAACTCATGAACATTTGTCCATATAATATTATTTTTAATTGTTGAACATTCTCATTTTAGAAGTACAAATTACAAATCTTGACCTCTAGGAGCCAAGAAAAGCCAACATCACCAAAGTCCTTAGAATTAATCTCCTGGGGACCCTTTGTATCAAAAATACACAACCAAAAATTGTATCAAAAAATTGAGTTGTGGCTTAATGATCATGGGGAAATGTGATTCCCATGGCCAAATCATTTGAGAAACCTGCTGAAAAATCCAGTATGTATTCCATTAGCAGATAGCAGACACAGAGAGAGGTGGATCAGTGACAACACAGTGCTTTATTGAACAGCAATCACAAACAGGTAAGTGATGATCACAGATGATGGTAAATGCTTATATAATAATGCAGTTCTTGGTATCGCAGGTGAACAACGTGATTATGACTTCAAATGGTGAGTGAATCCACACACACCTCTAGTTGCCATTAGATTGGAGAATAATTTACAGTGTATTTTGTCTAACAGGAACAGAGGGACGCTGGAGTAAGAGAACAGACGAAGGAATACTGGAACGGGGATCACGAGAATCACAGTAATTAGATCAAAATCGCAAGTCCAAGCTGAGACTAGAGAAATGACTGTGTGGGGATTGCTGACAGGACGGCGGTGATCACTACTCCATTGACCGGGTTCTGAGAGAGGGAGTGACGGTGGAGCCTGGTGAATCCGTGACAAATTGCAGTCTGGTTTATGCTGGTTAGTGCTGGTAATGTATAGTGTTGGTCCAGGCTGGATTATGCTGGTATAGTGCTGGTCTATTCATGATGTTCTCAAGCAAAACAGAACTGGGGAAGCTGGTTCACTAGGTCTTGTGTAGTTGAGTGTGAGTAGGCCAGCTGTCTCTATATGCAGCAGTGTTTTGGGTACAAGTATTGACACATTCATGTTCTTAAATGAAAAACAATATAAGGTTAAAATATTTATTTAGTATATTTTGCTCCCTTGGCTAAAAGTAGAACTGAAAACTTGGGCACTTGGTCATTCACTTGACTTGACTTGATTCTCTTTCAGCAATTGTTGAAAGTGCATGTTATCCCTATTGTGACTATCTACTTAGTGGTGAAATCTACTTCAAAGTTTGCATTCTCATGCCACCAAAACACTGGTGTCGTGTAAATGAACAGCCAGAACGCATTCAAGGTTTTCTGTTTTCAGTTGAAAACGGTATCGTGTAAGTGGCCCCTAAGTTAATAACAATGAAAATGTAATAAATGTAAAACTTATTTAAGCTAGACAATGACTTTCTTCTAGATCTGCTGTACAGACAAAACAATATTTGTTGCATTAATTTCCTATTATCACTGTAAAGCTGTTTTAAACAATTTGTATTGTCAAAAGCGCTATATATATTACATATTTGGCAGTGATTTTGCTGTTGCGAGAGGGATGTCTGTTGTATTTTGTAAGGTATTTTTGATGTTTGTCTGTATTTGTTATTTGGTGTTGGTGATGACTGAAGGGTGCCACAGACACAAAAAGAATTTCTGAAAGGAAAATAAACTAAACTTAACTTAAAAATGAAGGTGACTTGACTTGTTTGCCTTTGTTTCCTTTGCTGCCTTGTTTTTCTCCATAGTTACAGTTTGTTTCTATAGCGATTGATTACATGTTCATTGTTCAAGTTTATTGGAGACTTACTGAAAGATGAGCTCATAAGTTAGAATGTAGGCATCACTGTAGACATACAGCAGATGATCTCTGGGGTCATAGTTTAGAAACTCAATATTAGTCTGCATCTTCTTAATGTGAATTCTCAAATCGTATCGCTCTTCTTTTGTTTTTGTGTCATGAGAGTAAAAGATCTCTTCTATGTCTTTATCTAGGAAACGAGTAGCATAAAGCACACCGCACACCATGAAGGTGTTTGTGACAGTCCCTTTGTGAAGAGAAGTGGACCATGTTTGGTTGAAAACAGGAGGGTTACTAGTCTCAACTTTACTGATAATCACTGTGGCGAACAGGACGGCCGAGGGACGTGAGAGAACGGCGCGAGGCCGGTGGTGCGATTGCTAATGAGCAACACATGTGAGGCACACCGGTCTCGCATCTCTCACGGAGGAGCGGAAGCATAAAGGAGGAGCGACGACGTTGATGATCGAGAGAGGAACAGGCCTGTATTTTAGTTGTGTTTTGTTTTTGTATTTTATTTTAGTTATATTTATTTTCGGTAGCCAGCAGTCGTCCGCGAGGGGCTGCTGGCGGTATTTTCGTTTGTTTGTTTTATTTTAAATAAATTATATTTTGATTGTTCGCCGGTTCCCGCCTCCTTCTTCCCTGAACATTGCTACACTGGTGCCGAAACCCGGGAAGAGGGAGGAACGCGCTGTCAGAGAGTCCTCGCCGGTGTGGGGAATCCGCGGTGCCATCGAGCATGGTGCGCGAGTCGCCGCCGCTCGCCGTGGGCCGGAGCCTGCTGCCATCCGCCGAGCGAGGGGAGGAGCAGGGAGCGGGGGACTCGCGGCCAAGGACGCTCGAGGCGGTGCGCTGGAGTGAGTTGCCGGTGGGACGGTCGAGCTAGCTGCCGGCCGCCTGGGTATTGGAGGGGCGGCTGCCATCCGGGAGGGAGAGGAGGAGTCGCCGCCGCTCGCCGTGGGCCGGAGCCTGCTGCCGTCCACCAGTGAAGGGGAGGAGCAGGGAGCGGGGGACTCCTACCGTCTGCCCAAGGCACCCGAGGAGCCGTCGCCGTCCACCGGGCGGCGGAGGAGCGTCGAGCCGTCCACCGAGGGCTACCCAGCGTCACCGCCAGGCACCGCGGAGGAGATCGCCTAGCTGGTGGGGGACCAGATGGCAGCGCGTTGTGGGAACCGGACCAATTTTTTTTTCCCTCTCTCCCCTCTCTCGATCTGTCGCTCCTCATGCTTCCGTCTCCGTTTCCCTCGGTTTGTCTGTCCATACTCCCCAGGGATCGCCGCCGCCGGGGGGGGGAGTAGGCACAGGCTCGTGAGTACCCCCCGGCCTGTGAGGGGCGATGGGGGTATGTGGCGAACAGGACGGCCGAGGGACGTGAGAGAACGGCGCGAGGCCGGTGGTGCGATTGCTAATGAGCAACACATGTGAGGCACACCGGTCTCGCATCTCTCACGGAGGAGCGGAAGCATAAAGGAGGAGCGACGACGTTGATGATCGAGAGAGGAACAGGCCTGTATTTTAGTTGTGTTTTGTTTTTGTATTTTATTTTAGTTATATTTATTTTCGGTAGCCAGCAGTCGTCCGCGAGGGGCTGCTGGCGGTATTTTCGTTTGTTTGTTTTATTTTAAATAAATTATATTTTGATTGTTCGCCGGTTCCCGCCTCCTTCTTCCCTGAACATTGCTACAATCACATTTCCAAAGTTGCTTGTGGTTGCGTATATAACATAGACACCCGATTCATCTGTGGCAAAATCCATATCTGTATAGGTGTATGTTGCGGCGAGGTGTGCGAAAGGAAACTTGTTGTTGTAACCTGTATCTTTAGGTAAAGCAACAGTACTGACAGACCGAGTCGTCATGTTGAACTGACAGACGGAGTATGTGTTGTAACAGTTATAATAGAGCGCATTGCCGTACATGACCATGTTTGGCCCCTGAATTGTGTTTGTTGTGGGGTTGAAGCTTGATATATAGGTATCTGTTGGTCCTATACCTAATAAAAGAGTACTCAAGGTACTGTACTGGCGAATAAAGTTGCCATAAACATTACTACTTGACAGCACCACCAGCCAGTACTTGTTCTCGTCTCCTGGAGCCGGCTTTGCATCTCGACCCCAAGCACCATAAGTATAGGAGGTGCTGTATACCGTGAGGGAATACGTTCTAGGTCCTGTCACACTGACCACACGGCCCAGACCACAGTAACCTAAAAACAGAAGAAAATGTGTTTTTAATAATGCACACAACAGCGAGCCAACCAGCAAATCAATTCAATGGACATAACAAAGATCTACCCTACATTTATTTTTTGTTCAAGAAGCCTTTTCAGAAGATACTGATACTATCGCAACTTCCACTTCATGCCGACTTTAAGGGACTATTGGGGACTTTAGCGTACCTGAGGAGACTGGAGGAGGAGCTTCTGTAGCCTTGAGCTCTTCATTGCACTGTTCCAAGTTCTTCTTGTGGCTCTCTCTATATTTCTTAACTACTTGCATTTTGTCAAACTTCTCCAACTCCACCATTGTGTTTTTCATAGCTTCAAGCTATGAAATTGTGAAAAATAAGAATTTGGGCAGTTAAAAGACAAGTAATGAAATGATATAAATAAATAAATAAATCAAAAGCAAAAATGCCCCATCCTTTATCATCTACATACATTTAATTAACATTAGTGTCAGATGTGCGTGGTGGAACGGTTTAAGGCAATCTATATCAACATATTTTTTATTTAAAAAGTCACTTTCTTTTACATTGTTATCTGACCTCTATTTGAAGATCAATGAATAATTCTATTTTACTGACTAACATTAACAAAGATTAATAAATGCTTTAAAAATATATTGCTAATTGTTGTTTTGTTATGTGTATTGACTTAAGTCGTCTGTTATTTACATTTATAATTAAAACTACTTGCATGATTTTTATTTTCTGTTTGTGATTATTATTTTAGTGCTTTTTTTCTGGGAAAGAAATTACTTTACATTGCAATGGATTTGGAATTTTTGTGTACAGCAAGTCACCTGAGCTGCAGTCTGTACACTGAGATGCTGGTAATTTTGGATGGTCCTGTTGAGTTTGTTGAGGAGGTCCTGAATCTCGGTGATCTCTAACTCAATGATGCGTAGAGACACGGCTCCATATAGATTCCTGTCGTCCTCCTTTTCTAGCACCACCACGTTTTCCTCCAACTGCTTGATGCGTTGTTGTAGACCCAGCACAAGTCTGTCTAAGTCTGTCATCTGCAGATATTTACATTTACATTTATTAATGACATTTTATTTAACTGACTTAAATGATTTAAAACTCAATTTAATTAAATATAATAAGAGGGGGAGAGATGTCATTTAAATATCTTTTTGTACCTTTTCTGAAGTGATGGTCTCAATGCATTGCAAAGCAGTGGTCTCTACTTTTGTTAGTTCGTTTTTAGGAAAAGGAGGATCTGCATTTTTTAGATTGCACCCACATTCTTTTCCTCTCACTGACTGTGGTGACCAAATGACAGGAAAATGCATTATAAAAGAATAAAAACACTTTCAAACAATATATGCACTGCACAATATATTACACACAGTACTTTGAGAAATAAGGTATCAATTAATTGTAAAGTGACTTTATTTTTCTTACCTGAGAGAAGCTTAGATGAATAATAATCATCAAAATTAATAGATTAGACTGAGTCATCTCTAAATGAAATGAACATTAAAACCTCAGAATAAAAAAATGTTGTGGGCAGAGGCAGAGTTTTAAAGACATTTCATTATGGTGAAATAATAAAATCTTCATTTCTGTGGGTGGAGGTCATTTTTTGCAACAGAGCTTGCTTTTAATTTTCAACCTAAATGATGCTGAAATGAATGAATGGTGGTGAAGATTTGAAGGCGAATTTCTCAGTTTCATTCTTTGTCACTTAGATATTTTATATGTGTACAAAAAATAAAGAAATGTGTTCGTTTAAAAATCATGTGAAAAATGACAAATGAAAAAACGAGAGGATGCGTTGTCTTATCTCTGTAGACACATTTGGTAGGTCATTGAGCAAAGTAAAATTGTAATGATTGTTAACTGTGATAAGCTCAATGTAATCATGAATTGGCAAATGTTTTGCCTCACAATCTCACCACAATGTTGATTTATACAATGTTTGCAACATCTTGTGTTTTTGTGAAAGTTTGAAGTTAGGCAAAAAAGGGAACCAGAGTGCACATGTGCATTCAGGTGAGGAAAAAGTCAGGCCTGCCTTATTTGGTATGATGGTATATGTTCATAAAACTACCTAACCCTAAATGTAAATATTATTATTAAACATGAAATAAATAGGCCTATTCAAAATACACAAAAGAATAATGGTAAGACAACTTTTAACAAAAAGTTTAACTGAAATAACAGCGCTGCATACAAACAACAGAGGACAGTGTCAGCACGCAATGGGTTGTTACAGATTAATAAACCAGCACAAATTTTTCACTCAAATTTTATTTCAAGAACCAAAATGTCATACATAGCCTACTGTATTTAAATGATTTTCCCTTAACAGAACCACATGAAATATGTAAAATCATTAAATTTATTGGCAAATAAAAGACATGAAACAGTATTGTTCAGTGAACTTCCTGAAACATGGTTTCATATGTCACAATGTAGGCATCGCTGTAGACATACAACAATTTATCTCTGGGATTGTAATTCATGTACTTAATATTAGTCTGCATCTTCTTAATGTGAATTCTCAAATCGTATCGCTCTTCGTTGGTTTTGGTGTCATAAGAGTAAAAGATCTCTTCTATTTCTTTATCTAGGAAACGAGTAGCATAAAGCACACCGCACACCATGAAGGTGTTTGTGACAGTCCCTTTGTAAAGAGAAGTGGACCATGTTTGGTTGAAAACAGGAGGGTTACTAGTCTCAACTTTACTGATAATCACATTTCCAAAGTTGCTTGTGGTTGCGTATATAACATAGACACCCGATTCATCTGTGGCAAAATCCATATCTGTATAGGTGTATGTTGCGGCGAGGTGTGCGAAAGGAAACTTGTTGTTGTAACCTGTATCTTTAGGTAAAGCAACAGTACTGACAGACCGAGTCGTCATGTTGAACTGACAGACGGAGTATGTGTTGTAACAGTTATAATAGAGCGCATTGCCGTACATGACCATGTTTGGCCCCTGAATTGTGTTTGTTGTGGGGTTGGAGCTTGATATATAGGTATCTGTTGGTCCTATACCTAATAAAAGAGTACTCAAGGTACTGTACTGGCGGATAAAGTTGCCATGTACATTACTACTTGACAGCACCACCAGCCAGTACTTGTTCTCGTCTCCTGGAGCCGGCTTTGCATCTCGACCCCAAGCACCGAAAGTGTAGGATGTTCCATACACAGTGAGGGAATATGTTCTAGGTGCTGAAACATTGACCATGCGGCCCAGACCACAGTGACCTAAAAATAAAGCAAATATGTAAGTCTAATACATTAACACAGGGGTGTAGCTGTGGCTACGTAAGTTTATACATGCCTGGGGAAAGTGTAGGAGCTGGTGTTGCACCATTGAGCACATCTATGCACCGTTCCAGGTCCCTCTTAACACGCTGGTTCTCTCGCTGTTTCACCATCACCTGTGTGTGGTCAAGCTTCTCCAGCTCCTCCATCGTCTCCTCCATATCCTGAAGCTGTAGGAATGAAGGTTTAAAGAAGAATAAGCAAAATGCACATAATTCACGAAATGTCCCAGTGAAATAGTATTGAGGAATTGTGGACCTGAAAAGTAAAAAAAAAAAAAAAATGCAAATAATAAATAGATTACCGGCACTTAAAAATATATTTAAAATGTATTTAATTTATATTCATATTTTTTTAATTGGTCTGACATGAATTTGTATATAACAAATAAAACCAAATAAATAAAATGAATTAAATGTTTACAATGAATATAAATTCACTGTATTTAAATGGAGTTGATTTAAATTAAATGTTTACATTTATTTTAAACATTTAATTTAATGTTATACATTTAGAAAATCATCATGTTCTGCGAAACAATATGTTTGATATTTTGATCTTTTTTGTACACGTACTGAAAATGATCCATTCTGATTAGGAATTAACTGGACACTTAGAAATAAACACATTGCATAAAATTGTTATAGAAATGTAAAAGTGGTGAGGCGTAGATGAATTCACCTCTGCTGCAGTCTGTCCACTGAGCAGCTGGTAACTGTTGGTGGTCCTGTTGAGTTTATCCAGAAGGTCTTGAATCTCCGCTAACTCTAATTCAATAATGCGTAGAGACACGGCTGCATAGAGATTTCCATTGTCTTCTTTTTCCAGCATGGACACATTGTCCAGAAGCTGCCAGATACGATGTTGTAGACCCAACACAAGCCTATCAATCTCTGTCATCTGCACACATTTGAAGAGAAAACAATTTTGCTTTATAACAGATTGTATAGAATTATATGGCAAACTGTAAAATGAGTTTTTTAACTTACACGACTGATTTGCAATCATAAAAATCACAATACTACGTTTTGATATTTTTATACCTTTTCTGAAGTGATGTTTCCTGTGCATTTTGAAGCAGTGAACTCAACGTTCTTGAGTTTATTCTCAGGAAAAGCAGGATCAGAATTTTGCAGCTCACACACACAGTCCTTCCCTCTCGTTGACTGGAGACGGAATAACAGGGTTATTACAAAACATAATTAATTCTAACATACAAGCAAAATTACACCTTCAAAAACACTTTTTTGAAAATAATGTCAGAAACAATGTAAAAAATAATAATGTTAATAAAATGACAGTTAAATTTTACCCGTGATAAAATTAGAGGAATGACGACCATCAAAATGAACATGTTTGACTGACTCATGTTTGAGTTGGGAATGATTGGGATCCTGTAGCCTTGAGAATAAAAAGACAGAAGCAGAGATTTAAAGCCAAAAACCCAGGATTGGGCAGTAAGTCAACAGTGCTGACATGAGAAAAATTATGAAAAAAGGAAGTTCATCATCAGTCCTGATCCTGCTAATACTTTGAGATTGCAAAAGGGTTTGCTTACCAAGCTATTTCAAAGCTCAGTTTGAATATTATATATACTGATAATATATATATATATATATATATATATATATATATATATATATATATTACTATTATTAGCAGTATATATTCAAACTGAGCTTTGAAATAGATTCTTACTTGTGTTAAATTGCTTGATTTAGGAATATAAGATTTAAGTATATACAAAAAATGAATCATAACATCAACAACAATACTGTCTGTAAGCAGAATACCATGCCATGAGAATAAAAAGTTAAAAATTCTTCAGTAATTCCCCTTTTTCTTGAAATCTTCATCATTTACATAACATGTATTTATAGTTTTTGTAATATTGTACCGACATAAGAAAAAAGCAAAAACTAAGAGATTGTGTTTCCGTAAGTTTTGTCATTTCAATATCATGCAGTACTGAAACCAGTTTTCAGCCTTCATCATATAAAAAAAGTGCAGATCTTTGCATAAAATGTATGATGAACTGGGGTTGAACATTTTTACGGGGGAAACTTGTGGTAGACTTTTCCCATATTTCTCAACTAAATTTCTTCCTGAATTTCTTAAATGAGCCATACGTGCAATTTTCGCATCCTCTTCAACAGACCGCCAAGAATGCAAATTGGCATAATTAAAATTGCGTCATATTGTTTTTGTGGAGATTTAAAGCAGATCTTCAGTCTTTCAGCCCATTCAGTCAACATGTTCATCTACCTGCTGCTCCTCACAGTCATTGTAAGTTTTCTCTTTGTGTCTTGAATTAGCTCACAGGTTTCTACAATTCTAACATCTCTGAAAAATAAGAAAACATGAGAGAACTTGTGTATGTATGACATCTGATTGTGTTTGTACATAAGGCGACTGTCGAGGCTCAGAGAGTCCCAGGTCAACAGAAGACCGATTCATGTTTGTGTAAAATAAACAGCTCTATCTGGACTTTTCCAGCTGTACAGTTTATGGAAATCACAAAACAGGTCCAGACCTGTAAGGAGAACCTGAATGAATTTGAGGAAAAGGTAATGTATCAGTTAAGCTTCTTTATAACTAAATGGACACTGCAATGATTTTTACAAGTTTTTCATTACAATTGAGAAGAATCTTGAACTTAGGCAATATCAATTAACTATCTGAGGTGACTTCCAGATGAGTAACACAGATGCAGAACTGCCGTTAATGGGAGCCACTCTTCAGAACATCACAGCCCGTCTGAAAGCATTTAATTACCTTCACACCAGTGGACTGTACAACGCTCTTCCTCTGCGACAGCTGAACCAAGAACTCGAGGAAATCCATCAATCTGTTACTGAATCACACTTGCAGAACCCCAACAACGAGACACATAACTTGTTAAGAGAGGTAGACATTGCAACACATGAACATACATATTTCTAAACTCTTTTCTTTTGTGATCAGTGTTCAATCTCAAATTAAAGGTGATGACAGAACTATTTAAACAATATACACAAGTTAATTGATACCATCTGTGTTGTTCTCAGTTAAATAAGGCAAAAAATGATGTCCAGAGGATGTACAAAGAGGATTTCTTCAACCTGGAGACCATGAAGAAGAGGTTACGTGACCTCAACAACCGAGCACAGACTTGCAAGACCATACCAAACAATTTCAGAAGTAAGTGCATTGCTATTGGTGAGTTTTTTTCTGAAGGTATAGGATATAGAAACATAGCCTAATTGCTTTCAAATGCCATTTTCTGAATTACTAAGGTCGAAAAAGTTTCTAACAAACTAAGAAAAAGCAAACTGTGATACTACAATTACTTGCAGGCACTTGTCATCAGCGTATCATGACCAGAATAAGTTCTCCAAGTGTCACCAAGCTCAATTCCATCAGCAAATCTTATATTTCTGGTGCTTGGGGCCGTGATGCCCTACTAACCAATCATGAACGTTATTGGGAACACTGTTTGGTGAGTGGACACAAGCATGGGAACACAATCAGAGTGTACAACTCGCATGAAGACTTCATGGTCAATAAGCACTACAAAGATGAACAGATAGCACCATCCTCAAGTGACAAAAATGCTGTTCAGGGCTCTGGCACTATACTGTACGACAATACCGTATTTTACCAATGCTATGGCACCGCTGAGATCTGCAGTTTCAACATTACGACAAAAACAAGCAAACGTATGAAACTGGATGATGCCGGAATCAACAACAAGTTCCCTTTCTGCTACTACAGCTGCCGTGACTGGACAGACATCGACCTGGAGGCTGACCAAGACGCCGTGTGGGTGATATACGCCACCGAGGAGAACCACGGCAACATTGTTTTGAGTCGCTTAGACCCACTGGAGCTCAATATCACCCACACCTGGAAGACACATCTCTTTAAGAGGTCCGTCACCAGCACGTTTATGGTGTGCGGGGTCCTGTACGCTACACGCTATGTTAGTACTTACCAAGAAGAGGTGTTTTATGCCTTTGATACAACCACTGGCCAAGAGATAAACACTCTTTCTTTGGCTTTTGAGAAGGTTTCTGCTGGAATAGCCAATCTGAACTACAATCCTGTTGATGGGAAACTCTACTTGTACAATGATGCCTATCTTTTAGCATATGATACCTTCTTCTGAAGGTTTTTCAAATGCAATTACCCTATAAAAAGTATGTTGTGTTTTAAATTCAAAACTGGTATTTTTTATTTCCCAAAAATGGGTAAATAGATGGTCCAGAGACTTTTACTTCTGGCAACCAAGAGAGCAACTCTTAATACATGACATTCAAAAACGATATGAGACAGATACGCATATAAGTTACAATAAGGAACAAAACTAATAATGAATACAATGCAACTTATATCACCCTCAGATATGCCTAAATATACGATGAAAATCAATGCATTATGAATAAACATGAACATACAGAATGTTTTATGTTTATGATAGTATACATTGTCTTTCAGATATTTTAATGTAGAACATTTCATCCACAGCCTTCAGCTCCCTCTGGTGTTTGTATGAAAGGTTCTTCGGACTGTGCTCTTTCTTGCTCTTGTGTTCCTGGTTTTGAATCCTCCTGTTCAGTCTGTTTATGATCATCTGGAAATTAGACAATCCAGTATGTCATTCCTTACAACTCAACTTTAGCTAAGAAACGAAAAGCATTTACAAAGCATTTTATTGGACGAGCCATGTTCAAATCTCTTGTAAAACAGCTAATGGGTGACACTTGTGACCGCACATCATGTGTTGCTTTTCATAAACAACCTCCAGTTAAGCTAAAGTATTTGCTGGAAGACTTGTGATTATAATTATATGTGTGTGTATTTTTTTTATTGAACACTGGTATCTTTTATCCTATACTCCACTTCATGTCATGGTTAAAATGTCTTATTTCTTCACTAAATTACTACTTGTTTTGACTGAAGCGAATTCACACTCGTTGAGGACTCATTTTTATAGACACCATTGATTTTATGGGTTTTTCTTGGTCACTCACTGTTGAGCTAGTAGAGCTTTATGACTCATAACTCAGCATACTAGTCTATGAGTCAGAGACTAGAAGACAAATGGCTCTTATAATTGGATGTGCGAGCAAAGGTCAGTCTGAAGTTGTTATTGGTCAGGTGCTTCAAAAGGATATCATGGTTGCTAAGTCAATATGACAGGCAGGGATCTTGTGGCTAACCATTATATCAGCACATGAGCATTTTAGAGCAACTGTTCAAATCAGCTGAAATTGGAGGGTATCATAGTTCATAATGTGTTGTTTGCAGCTAGGTAATTGTGAATGACCACTGCTAGATGAAAAAAAAAACCACACACACCTAAGTCCGAGTCATTGCTGTCCAACAGTTTTTGTGCACTCTTCAGCCTGTACATCAAGAACCTGTTTTCTACAGAAAATGTACACAAGCTTAAAATATTTAAGGGTAAAGTATTCAATATTTTGTAATTTATCAGTATTGGCTGATACTGGATTTTCAATTGTGCATCCACTTTTTCAAATTCAGATTACATTTGCCCTCATCTAACACTCAAAATTAATTTAGAAAATAAATGTCCCTACACTGTAAAAAAAACTATATGATCTATAAATCATGACAACTGATGTTTTTACATTACTTTATCAAAATAAGCCATTTAAAAAAAATTTATAAGTTATACAAGATTAAACTAATTGTTAAGTATAATGTAATTTAAGTTTAAATGACTTCTAGAGCTAAGTTGATTTTACTTAACTTTTTTTACAGTGTGAATCTATTCTTAACACCCTCATATTAAATTGGGAGATAATAACAATAAAAACAAAATTATCAACAAGATATATTATTATACATGTTAATGAATATAAGACTTTAAATTTAAACTCGGCGAACACAAATAAAAGAAAACGAAAGAAAATTTAGTACAAATAAAATACAACAATAAAGATAAAAGTAGAAAAGAGGAATAAAATAATAAGAGAATAAAGAGAAAAAAACGAATACTATAAAAAACATTATGAACAAAATAAGCATTAAGATTAGAAAAAGGAATAGAAAAATGTATAGAAGATAAATGAAAAGAAAAAAAATTAATACAATTAGAGTGAAAACTGATTAATATTAGAAAAACGTAATAGGGAAATGGAAAGGATAATGTTAGAGATATAGATGAAAAATAGGGTAAAAAAATTAAGAAAGAAAGTTAAGAGTGAAGAGGTTAAGAAAGAGTTAAGAGTATTTCCTGCCCAATATTTAATAATATTAAATTACCAAAATGCTCTTGAGACTTGACTTGTGAACACACCAGGTGCTGCTTTAACCTTCATCATTTTGCTTAGTGTAAAGGGAAGGCAAATATTGGGGTAAAATGAATTTGCAACTGTACTACAAACATACCTACATCATGCCTCTTTCGTTTCTCGTGCTCTAGCTTGCAGTTGAGACGTTCCACTTCCTCACGTTGTAGATCTAGCTGAAAAACCACTCAACATGGAAGTGTACACACACACACACACACACACACACACACGCACGCACGCACGCACGCACGCACGCACGCACGCACGCACGCACGCACACACACACAGATACATGAGGAACTTGACATAGAAACACAGAGTCTATCTGTGATTATAATGAATTGATATCTGTCAGTAAGTAAGACGACCACCAAATATCGTACGAAATGTAATATCACCTGTTCGCGTAAGGTCTTGACCTCTCTGAGTAGCCTGGTGACACACACCACCTGTTGCTGATATGCACAGAGAGCCTGTGACCTTCTAAGAAACAGAGACACCACTAATTTTGCAATTAGATGTTGTTTAATACATTTAGGTTATTATTAGTGGTGCTTTGCTCAGATTATTGCTCATATTTAGGGTTAGAACAAACCAAGCAAGCGCATAGCAACCACTCAGAACAGAAGTTAGTGAAGATTAACTCACGCCATATTCATGTCCATCTCCAACTCTTGTAAACTCAGGGAGAAAACCGGATTTCTCATTTCTAGGTCTAAAGAGAAATGTGTTGAAAACATGTAGTTATAAGTGTGTGTTCGTGTGTGTGTGTGCCTCACCTGTAGTAAAGGGTGGCAGGTAGCTCATAAGAATACTGTTGGTCCAGTCATCGTTCAGCTCTCTGTGTAGTAAACCAAAACAAAACTTTCAGAAGTTATGAAGTATCATGAAATCAAATTTTGAAAAACACGTTTTTTTTAAGTGATTTCTTAATAAACACAGCGGAATTATGTTTTGTACTATCAGTGTTATTACCATAGACAGTAAAAGAAATGGACACAGCAGCGACCCCTTGATTTCAACGGAGAGAATTGAAGCCCTTTAGAAGCACTCGCTTCCTGATGGCTGAGCGTACTGCGCAGGCTCAAACTGAGCTTGACGACGTAGATGTGAAGTGAGCAACCTGTCTGTCTTCTAGTAGCTGTGCCAAGAGAAATCGGAATCATTCCTTCCGAATCTCGCAGAGACAGAGAGCGTGAGTATTAGCTGTCCATGAGATAGCAGCAGGAGCAACTTTATGACTCTCTATGGGCTTCTCCCTTGACTTTATGCCTCCACGTCCCCCCGATTGCTTGCGAGCTTCTCCGCTTGTCTATACGGTAATTTCTCGACTGTGCGACAGAGAGTCAAGTGGCTATTTTTACAAAAACGGCTTCTTGTAAAGAAGTTATGGCTTTTGTATCCATAATGTAAGATACAAAGTAATGGAGCCTTTTATACATTGTTGTGTTTCTTTAGAAATAAATAATGGACAAATGAAGTCTTTGGACGCCTCAGATGTAAAGTTTTTCGCTGTCTAAGTGACGCCAAAATGAATGGGAGTCAATGGAATGCTAACAGCAGGTGAAGTTCTGCTACAATGGCGGCCCCCAGGGAGGCTTCAGTTTCCGGCTGATAGATTACCCCTTTGGTTATTACAGTATTATTTATATACTATTATAGTATTTATTGAGACTTTGAATTAGTTTTTAGATTTTAGATTTTCAGGAATCGATTTAATTTTTGTTTTAGGAATTTCATATGTGCTTTTATCATTTTTTATTAGTTTATATATATATGTGTATATATATATATAGCTTTAAAATTATACTATAGTATAGTATATATAGTATTAAAAACTTTTGCATCTTGTCCATCCAGTTGTTTGTTGCAACTTAACACTTAATACATCTTCAACTGCCTTTTTTTTTTACATGGAATTTAGAGCTTGTAAATATGATTGCCATTTTGAGAAAGTCATGTGTGTGTGCAAAATGAGAGCGCTGTCTGAGGCAATATGATTTTTGTAACTAGACAATTATTGTGTGATTTTTAAATTTAGACTTAAATTCCAGAATCTGTGTGATAGCACAACATGCAGTGTGGGATGGCATTATCAGTACTTGAATTTGTCATTAAGGAGGAGGTCGTCCGTGAGCTCGTGATGTTTGAAGAAACCAATTGCACCCATGTCAACGTGAGCAACAAGTGCATCATATTGTCCTACTATAGACTGAGTCTTCAAAAGCTGAAAAAAAGTCCATAAAACAAACAAAAGAATTATAATGGTCAAATTGAAGTTTAGAGAAAGCAAGTCATTACAAAAAAACTAAATAGCAGTACTACATGTAAACAGCAGAGGGCAGTGTCTAAGCAAATTACAAACTTCTAGGCCGTGTTTATTAACTTGCACCCCAAGTAATTTTGTCAAGACACAGCAGCACTTATATACAGTGTTATTCACAACTATCAAAGCAGAATTTGTGCATGTGTTTACCTCTATGATGTAGCTGCCAATCCCAAGGTGCCGGTATCGTTTCCTAACAGCCAAAAGAGAAAGCTGAAGCACAGTGTCTCCTGTAGCTCTACAATTTCACAGACAGAAACAGAAGACTCCAAATCAATATCTTCATTAGATTAGCATATTGCTTGATTTTCTGAGAAACATCCATTTTACCTGTCACAACGTGTCTCAACATTCTAGTTAGAGTGTGTGTATGGCAGACACTTGAGGTTAAACTAAACCACAGGCCATGTGGAAGCCATTGGCACAAATACAGAGTGCAGAAGAGGGAAAGGAGCGAGAGAGGAAGCCATAGTCTCTCATTGACTGGTAATAACACCCCACAGTCAGCAGGGCAGGGCAGGTTTCTCCACTCTTCAGCCCCTCTGGACTGGAAATAGACTCAGGGTGGAGCAACACCATTCAGTGGGATCTCATAATGACAAGGCTTCATTTTCAGTTTTTGATGATATAAATAAAGTTTTTTTATATATATAAATCCTGGTATCCACTCATAAAGAGCTGAAATGCTGACTGAGGCTATACTGAAGGACAGCCAGGAGCTTGTTCTTGCAGCTGAACAGTGTTTGATTTAGACTAGTGGATTGTAGGTGGAAGAGGATTTTGCACAGAAGGTGTTTTATTACCTTTTAATGCAGACAAAATAGTAAGTTTTGTAAATCAATCAACTGTAATAAAAAGTTTGTGAATGGGAGTAGGGTTTAAGGGGTTGTCATCAATTTTAAACATTTAAAATGATGCATGTCGTCACACCTGAGAGTTAAATTGGGAACATCTAAATATATATATATTCCATTATGAAACTAATTTTTCGCATCCCTAGTTTGCATGTGTACAAAGTTTAGTGTGAACATCCCTTGTAGAATGCAACAAACAAGAGGTTTAGCTGAACTTTGATTTACATTTTGTGTAATATCCATATTTCGTCTGCAAAACTTCCTCTTTATTGCAAAAAATGACTACAAAATGCAATTGACAAAGCTTTACTGCATTGCCAGATGATGTTATAAGATACTAACAGAAGAAAAGTATCTTGCTTTAAACTATTAGTGTTTTATTTCACAAAATAGTATTATATGGATCTTTCACTGATGTTTGATTGAATCAGGAACTGTGGTTGTACTCTGCTTACAGTAGCTTGACTTCATAGCAAGCAGCAGCCACGATCAGAGATTCAACTCCTACGGCGGATGGCGGGATCTTTCCGTCTTTTCCTTGTACTGATCTTCTTTCTTTCCTTTCGCTCGCTCCGTCCACAAACTCCTGTAGGCCTTCACAGAATTGCTCCCAAGACCATCTATAGGGAAACAGAGAACACGCTCATACAAACTAAAAATGTTCTGAATTTTTTATCACAACAGTAGCTAGAAGACTTGAAACTATAATGTATTCTGTATGTCTACAGCATGTGTGGTAAGGCTCCGACAAGATTCTGAAATTATGGCAGCAATCAAAATTTAAAATAAGTATTTGGATATTCACACACCCTTAAATTAAGTATTATTTACCAAAATTAACATTTTATTCCTTTTGTGAATCCGGTTAGCAAATTTGTACAAAACCAACTTTTCTTCACCATCAACCATATTCTGTCCCACTATGCACTAACATTGTCCCAGTAAGAGACCATAATAGGATACAATTGTCACTGAAACTGTATAACACAGTTGCGTTGGAATAGAAACTAACCGGCATACATGCATGGTGGCATTGTCATTGTTATTGACCATAATAATGTCATGATGATCTCTGTTAAATGTAGAGAAATGTCATCAATAAAAAAACATTCACTCCAGTTCACTCCTTTTCAAATCTACACCTGTAGGATTAGGGATAGAGCTGATAAGGAACACTTGGCAAACTGTTTGCCAGAGAGGATCTGGGGGAAAGCCGTTGTAATTCTATTATCTTTAACAGAATTAGCAAACAATTTCTCATTATCTTATTTCATTATCATTATTTAAATCTCATTATATTCTCAGTCAGAATGATTGATTGATTTTTTGTCTGTTTCAATGTATGAAGCAATGTATGAAGCACTGCTCACACATAAGTCACTTTCAAATCAGGCCGTTTTCTGTAGGTCAGTGCTGGGAAACCAGTCGCGAAATGTTTGGGTAAATCTATCAACCTCACACGAAATTCCTAATCATGTGGATTCCTATTCAAATGATTGGATTTCGCCCCTCGAATATTTGCAGAACAACGGCCAATGTGACCGCACCTTTAGCTTTAATTTTTAGGAAAGTTCAACCTGTCACTTGTCTCCACTTCTAACGTCTCCTCTGAGGTTTCCTCTGAGCTCTCTTCAGAGTCGCTGTAAAGCTCAGCAAGCAGCTTGTGTTTGGATTCAGCTCTGTCTGTTGTTTTACAGGATACTGGGCTCAAATGTGTCCCCTTGTTTCTGGAAGCCCTGCCCCTATAGTCCTCTAAAACATCTGCAAAGAGAAATCAGCATAAATTAGCCTTAGGCCAACACTCATTCTATACAGAATTATGCTCACTAACATAATTTACGCTCTATTGCCCAACCAAGGTGAATTACATACCTACATGGTCCCGTGATAAAATAATAGTACGTATCCCTGGGCAGTGCACTGTTTCGTGGACGTCTCTGGGGCCGACATCAGGCAAGGATGTGTCAAAAAGAGCTACCACAGCCCGAAGAACATCCTC